>CAUYPK010010290.1:0-15915 GCA_963574355.1 Loris lydekkerianus
TCCACTGAACTATTTAACCCACAATATTTAATGGCACATTTAATTAAGTGAAAACCCCATTTAAGGCAGTAAAGTCTTGTAAACAAATGTTTATAAATCCTGAATCCTTATAATCAGGGGTTTTGGAGTATAAGGATTCAGGATTTTTAACCATTTATTTACAATGCTTTACTGTCTTAAATGGTTTATTCACTTTAAAGTTGCCATTGAATACTATGGGTTAATGTGGCATGTTTGATTTAACCTACTGATTCCTCAATTATTGTAATTGTTTTGGGTACATATTTTTATTTTTGAAATTTATCAGTGGCTGCTGCATTTTCCACCTCTGCTTATACTCGAGTCACTAAGTTTTCCCAGTTTTTAGGGTAAAATTAAGGGGGTCGGCTTATAGTCAGGTCGGCTTATACTCGAGTATATATGGTAGCCTTCATGGCATTTTCTTAGTTATTGTGTTCAGACATTTATATTCTGCATTTAGTAAGTTTCACCTATACCCTTCTAAGATGCACAGTAGGTGTGGTCCCACCAATTACCCTCCCTCCACCCATCCCCCCCCTTTTTTTGGAGACAGAGTCTCACTTTGTCATCCCTGGTAGAATGTCGTGGCCATCACAGCTCATAGCAACTTCAAATTCTTGGGTCAAGTGATCCCCTTGCCTCAGCCTCCCAAGTAGCTGAGACTACAGGCACTTGCCACAATGCCCAGCTATTTTTAGAGATGGGGTCTCGCTCTGGCTCAGGCTGGTCTTGAACTCATGAGCTCAGGCAATCCACCTGCCTGGTCTCCATTATAGCTTCTTAAGGAAAACAAGTAGAAATGTGATTCAAATTAGTTAGACAGCACATATAATGAATTTAGGATACTGGGTGGCCTGATAAATGGGGTAAGTAGGGAAGAAAGAAGAAATAGGAGAGCCAAATGAAGTGATCCAGTTATGGTATAGATATGGTTTGGTCTGGTACAGGAGAGGAGGCAATAAAGAACAATATAACCAGGAGGTATTTCCAGGGAACCCAGCTTTGTATTTTCACAAGATACCTCCTCTTATTATCCTCCATGAGGGATGGCAGCCAAAAAATATAATATGGATGTTAACAGATCAACTGTAAAAGAGATTGGCCAAAGTCTGGGAAAGTACGCTGATAAGACTAGAATTCCACCCGAGAGGAAGAAAATGTTCTGTTCTGACGAAGACCAAACAGGAGTAGCGAAGGCACCCAATGACTAAAGAAAGACAGTAGTATAATAAGATTTTGAAAGCAGTAAACTCCTGGGCTGATTTGTACACTAGAAGAGACTTAGTTTCTAGTCAGTAAAGGTATATGAATTTGAATGAATAGAATATAGGTTCTCTTGTCTGCATAATGAAGGTTTCTATCTGATTTGTTACTTTAGTAGATGGTGACTGACTGCTTAATCTCAAAGAAAAGAAAAATGAGTCTCTGTGCCCTAATAGAAGGTGGATTACTAAGACAAAATTATCCCTGTAAGTTCAGATAGTTGTCATACTATATCCCATTCTACTTTTCTTCTAATTCCATGCTTACCCAATCATCTTCACTTTTCTAAGTACTTCTGGCCACTAGGAGGAAATGACTTAAGCACATGACTTACGTGGTATCTTTTGTTAGGCACATTTTGCTCTGTAAGTTAATAAACCAGATTAATCATCAAATTCTTTTGCGTTTAGTTAATATGTATTTGTTCTTAGTAATCATACATACTTGAGTAAACTGGTAGAAGCTGGCTCCTAACTCAAGCAGCTGCACAGCAGGAAGTTTACCTTGTTATCACAATTGGTTTATTAGCTATAGCTCAGAGGTAAGCTAATTTTTCTGTAAAGGGACATACCTTAAGTATTTTAGGCTTTATGGGACAAAAGGAAAAAAATCATGGATCTTATGTAGATAATTATGTAACAAAAGAGAAAATAAATTTCCATGAATTTTTTATGATCTAGTTCAAGACTGCATTTATGAACTGATGGTAAGCTATTGTTTGGTAAGCCATGCTATAAGGTTGGAACTAAGAGGCAAAAACTTGGATGAAGTATCAGGACTACAATATGGAAATCAGTACATTCAAAGCCTTAATATATGAGCTGCACAGCACTGAGTGAAGAGCAGGTTATGCCAAAGCACTGAGGCTGGACAGAAATGAAGTGAATTCTGTGTATACATAGCAAATAAAATCCAAAGAACAGGAAGGAATGTGATACAGAAAAATGTACAGGATAACATCCAAGTGCCCAGCAAGCTCCTTCATTTTACTTGTCATGACAGAAAATACAAGGATCCATAATAAGATGTAAGAACAACCAGTAATCACAGATTTGCCCTTTACTCTTGAATCCCTGTTACTCACCCGATAATATACAGACACCTGTGGAACAAGATGTGGTGTGGTTTTTTTTTTTAAATTTTTTTTGCAGTTTTTTGGCCGGGGCCGGGTTTGAACCCATCACCTCCGTATATGGGACCGGTGCCCTACTCCTTAGAGCCACAGGCGCTGCCTGATGTGGTGTGTTAAGGGAAAATTTTCTGAAAAAAGACTTTGAAATCAACTAAAAATTATTAAATGTCTTCCATGAAAAAATATATAGACTCTAACACAGCTGCCAGGATAATCTGACTCTGTGGTCTGAGCCTTTGTAACTCAGTAAGTTGTAGCGTACAGATAACAATGCAAATGATTCTTGTCTATAGTGTTGCAACCGTCTGGTGGAGATACAGTTGATTATTGCCCTATGGATATAGGTCAACTTTGCTTCCATTAAGCATATTTCAGCATTTCTGACTATCTAGGTGTCTGTTCTTCAGATTTTCCTTTGGTTATCTCCATGATTCAGTTATTCGTTAATGAGCTAAACAGAGTTGTTTGTTTAAGTACTAGGATGTTAACTGTAGCAACTGTACATGTTTGGAAAACAAACAAATATTTGATCAACATAAAGGCCAGCATTATTTTAGCAAATGTTTAACTTGACACTGTTCCTGATTAGCAACACAGAAAGCCTAAAAGGATAGTGGTAGAAGAGTAGGGGAAGAATCAGTTAAAGACCCAGATGTGCTTGCACTAGGTTCAGTTTGCAGTTCTGTTAGTAAGTGTCCTTAAGCTGAAAGACATTTTTATATTGAATACATTTCTCACCAAATATCTTGGCGTCTTCCACACATCTCTGGGTTCGCCTCTTTATATTTTCACAGTCAGCTATAGCTCTCTGATATCTCACCTGAACATCAAAAGAAAAGTCAAAAGAATGAAAAAAAATACTTATTGGTGAAAAAGAATGTTTTTGCTCACCTTATAAATTTCACTCTTATGATAGGTTTTTACAAAACAAATTAGGAGCTGTAAAAATCTCTGATTGGCCATTTCAAATCCTCAGCCAAAGCAGAAACCTACTCTGTAACAGCCCTGACAGTAATTTAGCCTGCCAGCTTGAACACAACAATTTTCAAATAGCCCAGTGTTGTGGTGGGCACCTGTAGTCCCAGCTTCTCGGAAGGCTGAGGCAAGAGAATTGCTTAAGCCCAAGAGTTTGAGGTTGCTGTGAGATGTGATGCCACGCCCCATGGTACTCTACTGAGGGCAACACAGTGAGACTCTGTCTCAAAAAAAAAAAGACGTAAAAATCTTTACCTGGTTCTGGGTGTGAGACACAACTACAACAGGGACTCTACCTAATAATGTAAACATTGTAACCTAATTATCTGTACCCTTATATTAATTTGAAATTAAAAAAAAAATCTTTACCTGGGTACTTAAACTAGAGAGAGGATGCTAAGAAAAGATAATATAAAATCTACTCACTGTTAAATCTTGGACTTCCTTCTCCAGTTTAACAGCTTTTATCCTTAAGGCTCGTTCAGCAAGAGAGGGCCCAAGCTCATCAGGAGGGTCCTCAGAACTGCAGTCCTCACCAGCAGTTCTCTGGGTTGCAGTGCTGAATGGATGTAGCCATCCCCTAAAGTAGAAGTGAGGTAGCACATAATGAAGAAATGAAATCATTTCTAGAAACCAGAAAGCCTTCCAGATTGACTCTCCAGAGAAAGTATTTTCAGTTACAGTAACCAATAAAAACTTATGAAATCCTTACTATGTATCAGTTTTACCTGAATCATCTTTTCATCTAACAGCATGTGAAATAAGTACTATTATTATCCCTATTTTACAGATGAGAAAACTAAGAGGCTTAATGACTTTCTTAACATCACATAGCTAGTATTCTGCTGAGTCAGAATACTGAGTGTCAGGCAGTAGAAATAGTCCCAAGTGTATACACAGAAGTCAACAAAGAGGAATCCAAGTGCTAATATCCAGTACCAGAGGGGCAACAGTAGAAGTGGGAATTAAAAAACACAAAGTCATACAGTTCTGTTTCAGCCTCCATCTTAAAGATGTGAAAAATTAAGTTAGTAAAGGGACCTTATCAAACTGGAGTTAAGCTTACAATTTTAAGCCTTCTTGACCACAGGTAGATGGGGCTTTTAGGTAAAAGAATCTGTGCTGAGAAAGAGAAATGCTGAGTTGAGACTGCACCTAAATATAAAATCAAGCCAATGAAGTGCTTATAAAACACATACTGTATGTTACAGTCTGTAAACAATAAACTGATGAATAAAATAGATTTTATATTCACTAGTTATATAATCTTGAATTTGATGCAGTGCAAATGTTTGATATTTAGTTCAATTTACAGAGGAAGAAATTTAAGGCAGGGACTAGTTTCTAGCAGATCTTGAACAGCGGCAGTTCTGACCCCCCTAGCTCAAGACTTTTCCATTAAACTGGGTCCTCAAAATTTGGTTTCAAGTTAAATTATCATTAAAATAAATATCTAGCTTATTATGTGAACCACCATAAACTGGAGAGTGGTCACTGAAATGACCGTTGAGCAAAGATTCAAAAGGAGTAAAGAAGTTTGCTTTAAGAAAGAAAGAGCATTCTGGGCAGAGGGAACAACTAGTCACAGGTAGAGGTAAGAGGACTTTTACCATCCACATTTTTGGAGCTGATCTTGAATTTAATTATTGTGACCTGGTGCGTGATTATACATGGTTCCAATTTTTGGTTCACAGAAAATATGGTCACCATAGATCTGAGGCAGATTTCACGGGGTGAAATACCTCTTTCCCCTAAAAAAGCACATTTATTCAGGGTGGCGCCTGTGGCTCAAGGGAGTAGGGAGCTGGCCCCATATACTGGAGGTGGCAGGTTCAAACCCAGCCCTGGCCAAAAACTGCAAAAAAAAAAAAAAAAAAAAAAAAAAAAAGCACATTTATTCAATTGAAAGGAGTTCAAAATATTTTCAGGACCAAGGTGGTGGGAGGATTGCTTGAGGCCAGGAGTTTGAGACTATTCTTGGCAGCACAGTGAGATCCCAATCTCTCCAAAAATTAAAAAAAAGAAAAATTCTCCAATTAAAAGAGAAATGGTCAGAACTCAGATGAAGAATGAGGCAGGAGTTGCAGTCAATCGTAGATTCCAATTGCTTCAGAACTGGAGGGGGGGGGGCATTTCTATCAGAAAGAACCATCCCCCCTCCCCCCCGTCATTTCCCTAGTAACCAAGGTACCGCCCAACACATTTGAAAACAATAAAACAAAACAAACCTAAACCGCAAACTCAGAATTCAACCCCTTACCTAGATATAGGGTGTAGGTAGGGTCTGATGTGTTAAGATAAAAAAGGTGACAGATACTAATGCACATTTACCAGATCCCCAGCAACTAAATTTACAATTCAGGGGTCCAACTCAGACAACTTTTATACTCTTTTCTAGGAAGAATCTGTCTCTGGAGAGTAGAAATTAACATCTCACACTAAACAAAACAGCTCATTATAGAACTCTGATTGGTTCCCAGTCGGGGATCTATCACTTCCCAAGTATTTTTAAGTTTGGAAAGGGTGGTCAGTTTTTCTAAACCTCAGGGTCTTCAATTATTAAACAGAGAATAATAAAAAAGAACTACCCATAGTTTTGCTGTCGGCAAGGTAAGCGACCAATAAAAGGTGACGATGGATACAAGCAGCAACTGGAACTTCACGGTCTTTTGAAGGCAGCTGGAAAAGGCCATAAGGACCAACCAAGTCCAATGCCCTCCTCTTACCGACAGATAATGCCCAGAAAAAGGAGACGGGCCTGGCAAAGGGTCACGCTGGATAAGGGGAACAATGCAAATTTGCCCGCAACCACCACAGGGTAGAAAAGGTAGGGAGAAAGATACATTCCTAATTCCAACCTTCCAGGACCTGACCTCGGATTTTCCCACCTTTCTCGGCCTAGGAAAAAGGCGCGGCTGTGGGCCTCAGTTTCCCCGTCTGTAAAACGCGGCCGTGAGCTTGCCGGTCGCAGAGGCCGACAGGCTTGGTAGGTCCTCCCCCCTGCGCCGAGATAAGTCTCTCTCCAGCTCACAACCATTCTCGCCAGCCAGGTCGTCTGGCATTGTCCTCACGTCCCAGACCCCCCGCCTGCAACGCTCACCTGCTCTCCGACGCTGCACTCGAGGCCAGCAGGCGCTGTCCCCGCCGCCGTACCGCCCACATAGACCGCACGGCCATGTTCCAGACTTAGGTTGACTGAGGCAGCGCACGCGCAATTGCTCCAAGTAGAAAGATGCGCCCACTTAGAAACCACGCTTCCCTGCAGCCTTTGCAGGGGTTTCCCCCCTCACAGCTTCCGGATAGGAAGCTTTATTTCCGGTTGTCCCCTGTTCCCCTTCCGGTCCGCTGGCTGGAAAGCAACACTTCCGGTTCTCCAGTGTGTTAGGCTCTCGGGAGCGGACCTGTGTTAGCTAGGAGCTGGGATCTAGGTGCGGGCTTTGCGGCGGACGATGCGGGCCACGGCTGTGCCCTCTGGGAGCTTATATGACATTTTAAACAATAATTACAAGCGCTTTGTAAACTAGGAGCGGTGTTTAACCGGGAGGGGCACGTTGCTGCGGGAGTTGAGAACGCAAATGTGGCCGAGTGTGAGATGTTTTCCAATAAAAGGGGTTTTTGAACTGAGAGCTGAAGAATGAGTATATGAAAAAAGAAAGAGTTCAGGCAGAGGAAAACATCATCTGCAAAGGCCCAGAAAAGAAGAAAGAGTTGTACGTAAGGGGCGGAGATGCAGGGAAGAGGGGAGGTAACAAAGGAATAGTAGTTAAATGAGGCCAGAGCATGTGAGCGATTTAAAACACTAGCCTGAACCTTTACTCATCACTCTTCCCTGTTTCTTCAGTGGCCTTCTTTTTTGTCTTTTAAAATGGTGTGTATTGTCTCATTTCCCCTCACTAAAATATAAGCTTCATTAGAACAGATATTTTTGTCCTTTCCCATGGAACAATGCAGGTGTTCACAATTTTTTTACTGAATGAAATTTAGTCTCATACTGATTGCAGTGGAACACGTGCAAAAGCTTTCACACTTTAATTTTAGAGACAGGTTCTTGCTCTGTTCCTGGGCTAGAGTTCAGAGGCATCATTATAGCTCACTGCAGCCTTAAACTCCTGGGCTTAAGTGATCCTCCTATTTCAGCCTCCCATGTGGTTGGGGTTACAGGTGCATGACAGCACATCCGGCTAATTTTTTTTATTTTTTTTTTGTAGAGAAGGGGTCTTGCTATGTTGCTTAGGCTCATCTTGCTCATCAGTCTGGCCTCAGCCTCCTAAAATGCAGGGATTACAGGTGTGAGTCAGTTAGCTTTTACGTGTTTAAAGAGTCACCTTTTGGTGTGGAGGAGGTATAAGAAAAGAGGTAGGGAGGACAGTATGTTGGAACAACCCAGGCAAGAGAAGGCTGTGCTCTGTCCTGGGGTCACCTTGATAGGCTGTGTCCAGTGCCCTTTTTGTTTCTTAGTAGTATTTTGTTTTGCTTCCTTTTTGTTTTCCCAACTAGAGTGTGAGCTTCATGATACTTCTGTCTTGTTCACAGCTGATTTCTGACATTTAGTAAAGTAGGTACTCAATAAGTAATTATTGAATGAAGTTGGAAGAGTGTCAGTGAAGATAGGAAGATGTGTAGGAGTTATAGAGATTCAGGATGGAAACCTAGCAGGATGTGAGGATGGACTGGTGATTGTGGTCCAGGGTATTTGGAATTGCCAGGTTAGTTACTGGATCCAAGAACAAAAACAACCTTTTTTTTTTTTTTAAATAAGTAACAAGTATTCTTGAGCACTCTGAATCTTACCATGGTATGGCTTGCTTGTAGGTATTTTGGTGAGATTTTCTTTTCTGGTTGTGTATGAATTCTATAAGGACAGAGCGGGAATATTTTGCATTTTATATTCCCTCTGAGGCCCAGCTCAAATGTGTTGTAAGCAATGCCTTATGTTTTCTTTTGGCTTTATGAATGACATATGAATGGCTTAGGGAGGTATTATAATCTCCTTTTACATATGAGAAAATTGAGGCTCAGAGAGGTTGGTGACCATATGCAAGGTCCCCCACTGAGGATCCAGTAATACTAGAATTCTGATAGGCCAAACATTTAGCAGTGTTGGAACGGATGGCGCTTCAAGTCTACCTTGGACCTATGGCCTATACTTTGAAAGAATACAAACAAACAAGGCATTTAAACAAGAACAAGAACTGGTATCCATACCTTAAGCATTTTGCTTACATTGCTCCTAGCTGACCATCCTGCACCATCCATCTATTTATTGAGCACTAAAGTGCTTCTCAATGCTGTAATGCAAGGGTAGGAGGATGCATGGATAAAACAGAGCTTCAGAATTAAGGGCTTTACAGTCAGACTTATATTCAAGTGCTGGTTCCACCACTTCCTAACTATGTGAGCTTGGGCAGGTTACCTGACCTCTCGGCACTTCCATTTCTGAAACTCTGAAAACTGGGATAATGTAACCTAGCTCCCAGAGTTTTAATGAAGATTACAGGGGCCTGGAAAAGTGATTAGTTAGTACCCTAGAATTGGCTGCATAATTTAAAGGGCAAAAGGAAAATGCAGAACCCCTCATTTAAAAATTATTAAGATGGCAACAGAGCATTAAAGCAAATACAGGGTCCTTCTAAGCCTGAAGCCAGCCCTGGCTAATACAGTGCCTGACAGATGGTGATGCTTGATAAATATTAATTACCTAGGCTACCTCTTAAAAAGTTTAAGATTTGTTGGTGGGAAAAGACACTTAACCTCCAAATAACTGCATAAGAATAACAGATGTTGAGGATACAGCTGGAGTGTTGGGTGCCATTCCAGGATCCACTTTTTTTTTTTTTTTTTTGGAGACAGAGCTTCAAGCTGTCACCCTGGGTACAGTGCCGTGGCATCACAGCTCACAGCAACCTCCAACTCCTGGGCTGAAGCGATTCTCCTGCCTCTACCTCCCAAGTAGCTGGGATCACAGGTGCCTGCCCCAACGCCTGGCTATTTTTTGGTTACAGCCATCATTGTTTGGTGGGCCTGGGCTGGATTCAAACCCGCCAGCTCAGGTGTGTGTGGCTGGTGCCTTAGCTGCTTGAGCCACAGGCACCAGGATCCATATTTTAAAAATAACATTGACACTCCAGAGTATGTGTGCTTCTGTGCCCTGAAGACACTTAAGTGGAATTTGGATGAAAATGATCAGTTATGGATTAGTTGCTTTTTGCTTTTGGTAGCTGTAATTACCATGTAAAAGTCATTTCTTCCTTAGTGGAAAGAACACAAGCTTTTGAGTCAGATATTTCTTTGCTAGCTAATAAGAGCCACTATTGACTAAGCATTTCCCATTTTTTTGGACAATGTGCATGATGCTTTCTATATATTATCTCATTAAATCCTCCCAGGAGTTGGAAGGAAAGCAACAGTTGTTAATACTGTTTTTACAGATAAAGAAAGCCAAGAGTCAGAGAGGGCTAATGACCCAAGATCACCCAGCTGGTCAGCAGCAGAGGCAGGACTCAAATCCAGCCCTATCTGGATCTAGGTTCATAACAACAAGTCCTATGCTCTACCACTGATCAGGTCTCAAGCTCCCTCAGAGGTTGGTGTAAAATTTGAGTGAAGCTAAAGTATGTAAAGCCTTAGGTGGGATAAAATATGTAAAGCCTCTAGCAATGTGTCCAGAGTTTTTCTGGGATTTCCAGCCTTTCCTTCTTTGAACTAAACCTTGAGCTCTTAGAGTTACATGGTTTTATCTTTATTGGAAGGAAATGTGTGGAAGACAGCCCATAAAGTACCTACAGTGTTGAGACAATAGTGAGTAGCACATTAAGGGTACTGCTCAGGACTTGAGGTCCTTGCCCTATAAAAGTGTCAATTGTTTATAAAAGACTTAGCATCCAGAAATAAGTTACCATACTCTTGGTTTTCCCTGATAGTTTTATACTAGATATGGAAGGCAGATCAATGGGCTTCTGCATGCAAAATGATGACTTCATATAATGTCTCCTAGCTACCTCAATGTCATGTAAAATAGGTAAAGGACTTGATGCCCAGAAATGATGCCATCCTATGATGCCTGCAACATCCATGGACATAAGAAGTTCACACTCCTGTTATTGAGTATCACGGTGAGCTTAACATATGTTAACTGCTGGATTTCTCTTTAGCATTTGCATACTCAGAGCTAATTTTAAAACATTCAAATCTAGAAGATTCCAGTAGCTGCACTCTGTCTAGTTCTAAAGCAAGTGAGGAATAATGGCAGAATCTGCATATTCTCTATAGCTTTTGTTCACAGTTGTGCAGGCAGGCATAATGTTATTGATTGTTCAGCCCATTTGCCTTGCCCAGAGGTCAGTAATGCCCAACATGAATCCATTTGGCACCAGGTGATTTGATGATCTAAGTCTCATCTCTTTACACTGTGCCACCAGTGCTTTAGCTCTGCCTTCCTTTGCTCTAAGGACTGAGAATAGGATGCTGAGAATGGGATGGAATGGCTTATTCACACATGTTTTCATTTCTTCTTCAGAAGGGATGGCTAAGCCTGCTAGCAAAACCTTTACAACTGTGCAAACTTCTGTCTCCCTCCACCCTCATATCCACCCTTTGTAAAGTCATAAGGGTGCCTTCCATTTCCCTCTTTTCTACTTCTTCCCTCCCCATATCCCCTGAAATCATGCAGACAATAAAGGCTTGTCTTTTTGGGTGCCCAGAGAGTGGGGGCTACTTCCAGTCTTCTCTTGGCATCTCCTTGTGATAAAAGCATTTCCGCTTTAGGTGGACAAGCTGATACTTCCTTTGGAATGAAATCCTCATCCTCTTCCTAAGTCTTCTTCATTTCCCATTCCTGAAAAACAGAAAGACAAGACAAATCAGTTCGTTGAATTTGTTCTAGAGTGACTTGAATATTTCACTATACCTAGTTGCATCATGATTTCCACTGACCAAGGGTCCTTCTCCTCTCTCTGTGGCCTTGAGTAAGTCACTTTTCCATGCTAGTCTCCCTTGTCCCCTTATCCATTCTCAACATAATAGCCAGATGGCCTTTTTTTTTTTTTTTTTTTTTGAGACAGAGTCTCACTATGTTGCCCCCGCTAGAGCACTGTGGTGTCACAGCTCATAGCAAGATCAAACTCTTGAGCTTAAGCAATTCTCTTGTCTCAACCTCTCAAGTAGATGGGACTACAGGCACCCTTCACAACACCCGGCTAATTTTGTTGTTGTTGTTACTGTTGTCATTGTTGCTTTGGCAGGCCCGGGTTGGTTTCAACCAATAGTCCTGGTACATGTGGCCGGCACCCTAACCACTGAGCTATGAGTGCTGAGCCACCAGAATGTTCTTTTAAAACTGTAATTCATATTCAAAAACTTTTTGCTCACAACTTTCCAGTCATTTTCCATTATGTTAGAATAAAATCTATATTTCCTTCAGTGGTCTGCAAGGCTTTAGATCAGTGTTTTTCAACCTTTTTTTATCTAATGGTACACTTGAACCTATAGTTAAACTTCTACAGCACACATAAATTATGTTGATCAAAAAAGGAGTTAAGAAAGGATTATACTTTGCTTTGAAGTACTTTTGAAAATAATTTAATTATGATCTTTAAAAATTCTCTAGGCACACCTAAGATCCTCTCATGGTACACCAGTATGCTGCAGTACACTGGTTGAAAATCTCTGCTTTAGCTAAAGGACTGGCAAACTACAGCCTGTGGGCCAAATCTAGCCTCTTGTCTGTTTTTGTATAACTGATCAGTTAAGAATGACTTTCACATTTTCAAATGTTTGGAAAAAAGAAGAATGACATTTCATGACATGTTACAATTATGTGAAATTCAAATTTCAGTGCCCATAAATATTGTCAAGACACAGTCCTAGACATTGTTTACATATGGTATATGGCTTCCTTTGTGCTACACTGGCAGAGTTGAGTGGTTGTGGAATAGACCATGTGGTCCACAAAGCCTAAAGTAATTACCATCTGGCCTTTGCAGAAAATGTTTGCTGACTGCTGGTCTAGATCATCTGGCCCTAGCTGGTTATTTGTCTGATCTTCTCTCTTAATGCTTATCCTTTGTTCCCTTTGCTAGAATCATGTGGATCTTAATGTTCTTCAAACATGTTAAGCTTGTCCCCACTTTACAGACCCGGTGTTTGCTCTTCCTTCTGCCTGCATCGTCCTTCCCTCAGACACCCATGTGGGTCACTCCCTCAAATTCCATTCAGATCCTTGCTTATGTGTCATCTCCTCAAAAGGGTCTTTGTTGTCACTGTGTTTAAAATAGTCACCTCTGCTCCTGTTGACTTCTTTCCCTTTACCCTGCTTTATTTTTGTTGAAACTATTTATCACCACTTGGTATTATATTATATTTATGTTTATTTAAAATCTTCCCAACTTCAAGAGGGCAGGGACTGTTTTTTGGTTCCCTGCTATGTAACAAGAACCTAGAATGAGACTGGCATGTAGTTGGTCCTCAACAAATATCTGTTGAATAGCTATAGTGTAGGAATAATAAAGGCTCTTCTTAAGCTCTGAAAGTCAGTTCCAATCTGAGGATAAAGAGTCGTGCATTTTGTGCTAGTGTGATCCTAGCAAAACTGGCAAACATTCCTAAAGCAGTGGTAACATAAAGCTAATAAACAGGTGTTTTTTAAAATGTATACTGCTATGATACGCAATTTCAGGCCATAAAATGATCAGGCACTGCCTGTCTCTCCCTCATCAACTGGTTCCATTCTCCCTCTCACTCTCTATGCTTCAGCTACTCTGGCCTCCACCTGGCCATTAGGCACTCTCCAGAACCTCTGTACTTGCTGTCTCCTCTTTCTGGAATGCGTCTGTTCTGGATCTTGTCGTGCTGCTCCTTCCTACCTTTTGGGTCCCTTCTTAGAGAAGCCATCTCTTACCACTCCATCTATTGTGCCAGGCCTGTCCCCAGTTCTTTCTTGTTACTTTTTTTTTTAATAGATGCGTCACTTTCTGGAATTATCTTTTTACATTAACTGGGCATTTATGCATTATCTATTTCCTTTCACTAGCTTGGAAGCTTCCTGAGAGCCAGGAAGCTTATTCATCTTGTTCACTGCTTTATCTACTAGTTAAATTTCTATCTCTTCAGCTGTGGAATTGGGGTTAAGAATGCCCACTTTACTTGGTTATTGCAAACATGATATGAAAGAAAATATGGAAAGTAGTAAAGTGGTCAGTGTTACGCAGGTGCCCATTATGTATTTCTTGAATGAATGAAATAGGAATTTCCCATTACTTCAAATGGAATGTTCCCCCTTTTGTTTTTCTAATTTAACATTTTATTTTTCACTTATTTTTATTTACTTATGATTATCACAGTCAAGTCAGTTAACACATCTGTCATCTCATCTCATTACCATTTGTTTTTATTTTTGTAATAGGAACATTGAAGATCTACTCTCTTAGTGAATTTCAAGTATACCATACAGTGTTGTTAACTGTAGGCACCATGCTGTACATTAGATCCCCAGAACTAATTCATCTTAAAACTGAAAGTTTGTACCCTTTGACCAACTTCTTCCCAATTCTCCCATACTTCAGCCTTTAGCAACCACCATTTTACTTTCCTCTTTTATTTTAAATTAGTAAAGATTAATTTTGTATTTTCAAACAAAACTTGAAACAAAAGTTTTAAAAAAACTTTTCCTTAAAAACTCATGGGTCTCCATGCTTTAATTTAGCTTCAGGTCCTTCTATATCAAACTATCCTCCCAGGCTCACTTCCTACCAGTTTTTCCGATATTCTGTGCTACTGCCAGACAGGTCTTAGTATGAACTTCAGCAAGGCTTGCCCAGCATTGCTGACGTGCTAGGCATTTGTTTTTCAGGTCTTGCTGTGGTTTAAGTGTTTGTCTCTTCCAAAACTCATGTTGAAATTTAATCCCCAGTGTGGTAGCATTGAGAGGTGGGGCCTTTAAAAGGTGATTGGCTCATGGGGGCTGTGCCCTCATTCTTGGATTAATAGATTAATGGGTTAATGAATATAAATGGGTTGTCATGGAAGTGGGCTGGTGGCTTTTTGAGAAGAGGAAAAGAGACCTGAGTTGGTACACTTAGCAATTTTGCCATGTGATGCCCTGCCTGGACTGCCTCTAGACTCTACAGCAGGCATCCTCAAACTTTTTAAACAGGGGGCCAATTCACTGTCCCTCATCCTGTTGGAGGGCCAGACTACAGTTTAAAAAACAAACAATGAACAAATTCCTATGCACACTGTACATATCTCATTTTGAAGTAAAAAAATAAAACGGGAACAAATACAGTTCACACTGCCTCATGTAGCTTGCAGGCTGCAGTTTGAGGACGCCTGCTGTACAGGGTCCCCAGCAGACCCTCAAACATAGACTTCTCAACCATAGACATCTCAGCCTCCATACCTCTAAGAAATAATTTTTTTCTTTATAAATTAATTACCCAGTTTTAGGTATTATGTTATAAGCCACAGAAAATAGGCTAACATAGGCCCACACTGTTATCTGCAATTCTGAAATTCCCAAAGCTCTGAAAGCAAAATGTTTCTCAAATGTTTTGGTACAAACTCATCTGGTGGCAAAACCTGACCTGTATTGATGGCAGGCTGTTTCTAATCTTTATTTTATGTGGTATGAATATTTACAGCTGGCTATAGAATTAACATGTTTGCTCATAAAATGCTAACTAAGAACTTGGGGGTTTTCATCATGAATATGTATGTGGGTCATTATGAAAGTTTTGAGAAAGAATGTATTATGGTCTTGGGGGTTTTCATCATGGATATTTACATGGGTCACTGTGAAAATTTTGAGAAAGACGGTGTTACAGTTCATTATTTCACTTCCAAGAAACACAGTCGAAGGTATCTCTTCTGATTAACCCATGCAAGTTTCAACTTGCTTGGCTTATCAGTGTTGCTGGGAGGGCTTCATTTGTTTGTAGTCATGCAGATTTTACATTTCTTGATTTTTTTTTTAAGACCCTCAATTTCCCTCTTCTAGTAGTTCTTAAACTTGTAGAAGTATCTGAAGGTTGGGGAAATGTGAAGGATTTTTTGGGTACTCCTTTCTCTATCTCCCACCTTTAACCAGTGTAGTTCTCCATAAATCTGTCCCCCACAGTGGAACTTTCATTGAAGGCTTTTTTTTTTTTTTTAATTGTTAAATCATAGCTGTGTACATTAGTGCAATCAAGGGGTACAATGTGTTGGTTTCATATACAATCTGAAATATTCTCATCAAACTGTTCAACATAGCCTTCATGGCATTTTCTTAGTTATTGTATGTAGACATCTGTATTCTGCCTTTAGTAAGTTTCGCCTGTACCCATTCTAAGATGCACCATAGATGTGGCCCCACCCATTACCCTCTCTCCACCCTAACCTCCCCCCTCCCTTGGCCCTTTCCCCATAGTCTTGTGCTATAGTTGGGTTATAGCCTTCATGTGAAAGCTATAATTTAGCTTCATAGTAGGGCTGAGTACATTGGATACTTTTTCTTCCATTCCTGAGATACTTTGCTAAGAAGAATATGA
>CAUYPK010010291.1:0-11625 GCA_963574355.1 Loris lydekkerianus
AAAACTTTAAATAAAGTGCAGAAAACCATAGCTTAACAGGTAATCAAGCTAAATCACAAAGGTTAAAATCCTTCAAAACTGGATTCCTCCTCATCATCATCTGTATGTCCAAACAGAGCTTCAGCTGTATCTGATGTGAGGGTATTAGCCTACCTCTTCAGCTCAGCCGCAACTTGTGGACTGAGCTGAAGCACTGCCGCCTCAAGCAGACGGCAGAAGACGACTGGAGACTATGTGCATTTGATTAGGTGCACGCACACCAAATCAAATAACCTGTATGACCCGAGTATAAGTCGAGTTCGGGTTTTTCGGCACAAATTTTATGCCGAAAAATCTCAGCTTATACTCGAGTATATACAATACCTTTAACAAATATGAAGTGTCCATCCTTATTCTTCCTTATTTTGGTTGGTTTAAAGCCATCTTTGAATAGGATTAAAATGCCTGCTTTTTTCTGCTTTCCATTTGCCTGGAGTATAGATGACCATCTCCTCACCTTGAGTCTATATTTGTCTTTTAATGTAAGATGCGATTCTTGTATGCACCAGATATGTGGCTTGAGTTTTTGTATCTAGGCAGTCAACCTGTGCCTCTTTAGAGGACAATTTAAACCATTCACATTAATTGAGAATATTAATAAGCCTTTCGAGAGTCAGGTGGACATTTTTAATTCTTTTGCAACTGTGGAAGTTGGAGTTTGATCAAAATTTTCTGGGTGGGTTTACTTTTGTGATGGAGGGTTACGCTGGTCTTTATGAAGGATAGGTCTGAGAATATCCTGGAGAGCTGGTTTAGTTATGGCAAATTTCTTCAACATGTGAATGTCATAGAGTATTTAATTTCTCCATCATAAATGAAACTCAGTTTAGCTGAGTATAGGAACCTGGGTTGAAAGTTATTTAGTTTTAGAAGATTAAAAGTCAATGATTATCCTTTTCTAGCTTGAAAGGTTTTAGCAGAGAGATCTGAAGTTATTCTAATATTCTTCCCTTTGTAGGTGATTTTTTTTTTTTTTTCCATCTGGCTGCTTTCAGAATTTTCTCCTTCATATTAACTTTAGTACAATTGATTATTGTGTGTCTGGGGGATGTCTTATTCAGGTTGAATCATGCTGGAGTTCTGAAACTGTCTGCTATCTGAATTTTGTAATCTCTTGGCATGTCTGGAAAGTTCTCTTTCATAATCTCATGGAGAAAAGACTCTGTGCCTTGTGAAGCCATTTCATCACTTTTGGGGATCCCTATAAGACAAATATTGGTTTTCTTTTAATTATCCCAGAGCTCTCTGAGAGAGTGATCTGTTTTTGCCTTCCATTTCTCTTCCTCTTTGAGAGTTTGGGAGCGTTCAAAAGCTTTGTCTTCAATGTCAGAAATCCTTTCTTCTGCTTGCTCCATTCTATTACTGAGGGATTCTACTATGTTTCTCAGATCATTGAGGGCTGCAACTTCTTGTCTCAATGTGTCAAAATCTTTGGTCATTTGGGCTTTGAATTCATTGAAGTCTTGAGACATCTTTTGGGTTACTTCTTGGAATTCTAATTTGATCTTATTTGCTATCCAGATTCTAAATTTGATTTCTGACATCTCAGCTATTTGTTTGTACATGGGATCTTGTGCTGTGTCTGCCCCATTGTTCCTTGGGGGAGTTGATCTACTCTGATTATTCATATTGCCAGAGTTTTTCTGTTGATTTCACTTCATAATTGTTTTTCACCATTGCCTCTGGCCATCCTCAGAGTTGGGGAGGTGTGTCTCCAAGATTAGACCCTAGCGGGATCACTTTTTTGCTGCTGGATCTTTGTAGGGAGTGACCCTGTGTAGTTCCTCTGGGGCTGCCCTAGCCAGGGAGTTCTGGTTGTGGGAGCAGCTCCCGAGTGTGACACACCTGGATCTAGCAATGGGGTGGGGGCTGGTGCACATGGTTCTGGGAGTGCCTGGTGCCCAGTGACTTTGGCGCAGAGGACCCAAGGCCCCAGCAGTCTCTGGCCAGGAGAAGGGCTCCAGAGGGCATGTGGCTATCAGAGTCCCTGGCCAGACTGGAAGCCGGTGTGGAGGCAGGGAGGGTACAGGAGGGAGGACGTGTTGTTGTGCGGCTCCCGGAGTTCCTGGTCAGGGCATGCAGAGTCCCTGAGGGCACGGGTGGCGGGTCGTGGCGCAGCTCTTACCGGTGTCTGGGTGGGAGCTGATCACAGGTTGCAGCACAACTCTTATAGTGGTCCAGGCAGGCGCTGATTGCAGGTTGCAAGTTGCGGCACAGCTCTTCTGGGGGTACGGTGGGCACCAGTTGCCAGGTGAATTTTAAGATGTAATATCAGTTATCAAACAGGTAATTTCCTGCCTCAGTGGTGCTTATATCCAGGATTAAGCCAAGTCTAGGTAGGCAGTTGGGTGAACCACAGACATCTGAAGGAAAAGCAATTCAATGGCAGGAATACCCACTGCAAAGGCCCCGAGGAAAGCTGCCTGGTGTCCTCAGGGAATAGAGATCCTGTGTTTCTCTCCTTCCTTTCACCTGACCACAGTGCTTAACTTCCAATCCTAGAGAATTTGGGATGAGTGTCGCATCTGCCACAATTGGGCCTGCAACACTCAGATACTCAGGGTAGGATCTGGCAGCTGATCCCAGCATCATCATTATTAACCTGCAAGTTACTTTGTTTAAAAAAAAATGCTGAATTATATTGCTAGCAAACAAAAAATATTTCATTTTGACAGACATTGATTTGGGGGAGTTTAAAAAAATTTTTAAGTACTAGAAGAAAAAAATATATATATGTTCATAATAAATTCGTAGAAGTAAAAACTAGTGATACCTGATATTTCTATAGTTTTACATTCATTTTGACTGATCAGAAAAAGAATCACTCAATCTCAATTTACTCATTTGCAAAATTGGAAAAATTGTCCTCTGCTTTGTAGTCACATAACATTAAGCTATATTCTGAACGATGTAAATTCTAAAAATGTTAAATTTTGCTGATTACAATATTTGTATTATGCTTCATTTACATTCTGACACAGGTTCTATTAATATGTTCTTAAGACATAAGTAGAAATAGAGCTCAGTGTCTCTAGAACAGGGCTTCTCAACTCTTGTACTTTTTATTTTCTTCTCAGAAAGGAGCATGGAGGAGAGATAGGGAAGCTGGGAAAGAGATTCAAAGAGATGTGAGAAGGGAGAGAGAAACTGTAGAGGGGAGAGAAACAGAAGTAAAAAAACTAAGAAGACAGGAAAATGCAGTGGCAAAGGGAGGCAGAGACAGGGAAAATGAGGAGACTGATGAAGATAAGAAAGAAAAACAGAGGTGGGAAAAGGAAAGAGGGAGAGGAGAACAGAGGAGAGGAGGAGAGAGGGAGAAGACTCAGTACAACTGACCTGGGAGGGCAGTTAAGTGTTTGGTTTGGTCCTGTTCAGTTTGGGTGGGGGGTGTCATTCGCATTATAAGCAGTTTAGGAGTGTCTCTGATTTCTAATTACTTCAAGCAAATAGCAACTCCACCCCTATTTTTAGAATCAAACATACATTCTTGTAGGGCAAAAGTCACCCCTGGTTTAAAAACCACTGTTCTAGAATACACTGAATCAAAAATAATTTTAATGCCATTTTTAAGTGTATACAATCAAATTCTATTTTAAATTTTGCTGGATAAATTTTATAGATAAATAATTTATAGACCATATAATTTATCCACATAAAGTGTATACTTCAATCGTTTTCGTCCTATTCATACTATTGTGCAGCCTTCATCAAACCTGGATCGTAAACATCACTCTAAAAAAAACCACTTCCTCTTGTTCAGGCTGATCTGGAACTCCTGAGCTCAAGCAATCTACAGCTTCAGCCTCCCCAAGTGCTACAATTATAGGCTGCACCGTCTCTACTAAAAATAGAAAAACTAGACGAATGTCATGGTACATGCTCTGAGTCCCAGTCATCAGCTTGGGAGGCTGACGCAAGAGGATCACTTGAGCCCAAGAAGTTGAGGTTGCCGTGAGTTGTGATGCCATGGCATTCTACTGAGAGGGATAAAGTGAGACTTTGTCTCAATAAATAAATAAATACCATTATTCCTATTAGCAGCCTTTCTAATTAATACCCCACCTTCATGGGCAGTGTCTGTGGTTCAGTGGGTAGGGCTCTGGCCCCATATACAGAGGGTGGTGGGTTCAAACACGGCCCCAGACAAATTGAAATAAAAAAAAAAATAGCCGGGTGTTGTGGCGGGCACCTGTAGTCCCAGCTACTCAGGAGGCTGAGGCAAGAGAATCGCCTAAGCCCAGGAGTTGGAGGTTGCTGTGAGCGTAAATTCAGCTATTTATTATTTTTGCTCTATTCTTTGCTTTATGCATTTTGAGGTTATGTTATCAGACACTCACAAAGTTATTTTTATCTTTCTGTTGTTTTATCCTTTTTGTTATCATAAAATGTCCATTCTTATCTATAGGCTTATCACAGTTCATATTCTACTTTTTAATCTTTTTTATCCCTCTATTAAAGATAGATCTCTTGTTAGTAGAATACAGTTTAATTTCATTTTAGTATGCAGTTTTAAAATGCTTGTCTACTAGTTCCAAGATTTTGTCCACTTTTATTTAATATCTGAACTATTTTAGTTTAAAGCAATTATTTTACTAGTTTTTTTTCCCATTTGTTCTGCCTGTTCCTCTTAGATTGTAAGTAGCTCATTATCATATTCTCCTCTGTTCACTTACTATTATATACAGTGCATTCTTTTTCTTTTCTTTTGGTGATTTCTCTCAAAATAACAATATATAGCCATCTTTATATAAATTAGTACTTCATTAATATAGATTAGTTCTTTAAGCCCTTCTCAAAAATGAAAGGACCTTACTAGATGTTAACTCTATACTGCTCCATTTTTCATGCTATTGTTGCCATGTGTTTTTATTCTTTCTATTTTAGCAACCCCATAATGTATTCCTAATGTTACTTTATATGGTAAGTATTCTTTTACTTGTTCCTACATCATGTTTCTTTCATTAACTAATGATCTTTCTGCTTATATCTCAAAACACTTTCATGATAGCTCAAAAGCTCTTTTGTGTAGTTCCACTAGTGATGAATCCTACAACTTTTTGTTTAAGCATAATGTTTTAATTTTGCCTTCACATTTTTAAGGAGGTTGACAGCATTTTTTTCTTAAATAAGGAAATTGAGTTGGCTCTTGAGCTTCAATTTCTACAAATAGAAAAAAAGACATATTTTCAAGTATAGACACTTTCACTTTGAAGATTATTCTCTATTATTTATTTCTTTATTTTAAATAATTTTTTTTTTTTTCTGGGAATAGGCTAGTAATTCTGTCCCTGACTCCCAAGAGCAATCTGAAAAATCATATTTTTTGACTTCCGGCTTCCAATGTTCCATGTAGAAAGTTTGTTAAACGTTTATTGTTGCAACTTCAAAGTTAGCATGACTTTTTTACTGCACTCTAGCTTATATTTGAATTTTCCTTTTATATGGTAGCATTTTTCCATGATTCAGTAAATATGGCTTATTTGAATTTATCCTGGTTGAGAATTTCAGCGTTGTGTGAAATTTTCAACTCGATGTCTTTTGTCAGTTTTAGAAAATCCCAAATCACTATCTCTTTAAATAATACTTTCCCCACATTCTCTGTTCTACATATAAATATTTTAGACATGTATTCACCATTTCCCATGTGTTTTTTATGTTCTTTTCTTAACTTTCCTTTTTTTTTTTTTCTTCAGTGCATCAGAGTATGTCTTTTCTGACCTACTTCCCACTTGACTAATCATTTTGTCAGTTGTGTCTAATCAGATGGTTTTGAATCTTTCGAATCCTTAATTACATTTGTTATATCTTGAAGTTCACAATTTTTATTTTATTTTTATAATTTATTTTGTTTTCAAAAGGGTACTCAGTTAAACTTGAATTTCAGTAACAATGAATAATAATTAGTATAAGTATAACCCAAATTATTTTTGAGACACAATTTTAGAAGTATTTGTTGTTTATATGAAGTTCCAATTTGATTTGGAATTCTGTATTTTTATTTTCTAAATCTGACGATTCTATTTCTAGTTCTCTACTGAAAACTTTTATGGCCATCTAATTTTTTGAATATATAAAATGTTGTTATTTAAAATCTATTTATGATAACCTCGATGTTTTTATCTGCAGGGGCTGTTTTCTTCTTTTTTCTTTGGCTTTGGTAATGTGGCTTTGTCTACTGTGTAGGAGACAAAATTCTAAGATGATTGATAACATTCATGCCCCTGTCTATGCCTGGGATAATTTTGTCCTCTGAAGTGGATGGGACATAGCTCCTGCGATTATGTTATTTTATATGGGAAAGGGACTTTCCAAATGTTATGAAGGCCCTTGATCAGTTCACAGTAAATTGATCAAAAAGGACTTCATTGCTACTTATCCTTATTAATCACATGATTAGGCCAGCCTGGGTCTGATCTAATCATATTAGCACTTTAACCTGTTTACATATTAAGTAAAGAGAAATTTAAAGTGAAAGAGGTGCTTTTCTGCTGGCTCTGAAGACAAAACCAGTTTCTGTGGTGTGAGAGGGCCTATGAAGGGAGACACATGACAAGAAGGTGTGAGCGTATTTTAGAAGTCTAGAATCTACTCCAGTCAACAACCAGAAAGAAAACAGCAACTCTGGTCTGTCTTACAGCCACAAAGAACAATAATCTGAACATGCTTAGGAGACAACTCCAAGCTTCAGATGACATTGTAGCCCAATAACATCTTAAATTCAGCACAAGATCCTAAGAAGAAAACCCAGCTAACCTGAACAAAATCAGAAATACTACAAGATAAAAATTTGTGTCCCTTTTCTAGTGATTTTTGGAGTAAGAGTTGAGTTAGTATGTAGCAAACTAGCCCACCATCATCAGAAGCAAAAAAAAGGTCAAATAATATTGTAACAATTCTAACTTAAAAAAATACAATCAGTCTCAATACAGCCACTATAAGTACACCATCATTCTAAGAGATTATTCTCCACACTACAAACATAAAAGTGTCTAAAATATATAGTATAGGAAATGAAAGAAAATAAGGATTTGCAAGTAAATATGGAAAGATATCAGAGAAGGATTCTTAGATTTATAAACAGTTCTCTTACAGGATTTATCTGAAATATCATACTCCCTATATTGAATTCAACATGGTGAAGTAGGCATACATATTTACTTCCCCACTGAGAGTCAATAGAAGTAAAAATCATAATAGAAATAAATGTAGAAGTGCAAACAAAAAGAATATTTACCCCAAAAGGGAATTTTTCAACAAATTTCTATGAAGTGGAAAATGGATGGAACGGGCAAAAATTTACTCTTATTTAAACTGGAAGATTCACCCTTGCAGAGTCTCTGCCAGCCTGTAACTTCAAAGTGAGAAGATGCAGAAAATAGAAATTAATTGAAGGGCACTGTGTGGACTAATTCCACAGATTGATTGTACCTTCTCTATTGAAGCAGTAAGGAGTGTAAAAGGCAATGGTGTTTATCTCAAGGGAAACACTATCTCCAAAGTAACTTCTTTCTAAAAGTTTTGAATTTTCTCTTTGGGGAAAATGAAGATCTTTGATGAAGATGTTGTTTCTTTTCTTACCTTAGTGTTTGAGGAATCTGTGAACAGCATCTCACTGTCCTAAAGAATGAAGTGGCAACCAGAGACCATGAGAGGGGACACAGCAACTTGAAGAGGAAGAACAAGAAAAATAAATGGAAAACCTTATTCTGAAAAAAACACTAATCTAATTTATGAAAGGAAATAATTTTAAAAGTTATAATGTAGAGACATTAAAAACCTATTACAACCTTAAAAAAAAGAACAGCATGCTAGGCAAATTTGAAATCAAGAAAGGTCACTCAGGGAATAAAAATATACTTGCCAAAATGAATAATTAAAATAAATTCAAATAATTCTTGTAAAATATGAAGAAAACAATAAAGGAGAAATAAAGATGCTCCAATATCTCATTAGGAGCAGAGGAGATAAAGAAAAGAAGTTAGAAGAAATAATAGTAGGTAATTTTGTACAAATGAAGAAAGAGGCATATATGTTTTCAGATTTGAACACTGAATATCCAGAAAAAGGAATTTTTTAGAAAATGTAGACATTGTTACTTGAAATTCTAGAGTATTTAAGATACATGGAAAGTTCCCAAGGCTTTTTCCTTTCTGAGAAAGGGAAAGCAAGTTTAATAACAATGAGAAGAATATCAGATTTCTCATCATCATACTGAACGCTAGTGGACAGGTAACTTTAAATGTTGAATTGAGAAAGAGCAAATAAAGGAATAAAGGGAGGGAAGAAGGAAGGAAGAAAAAGATATTTTCAGACATGTAGCTAGAAGGAAAATAATCACTTGTTTTTCCTTCTTTTTAATAAAGGTTAGCCCTCATAAAAACTAAAATCAGAAACAGAAGACTTTACTTCTAGGGAAGAAAAGAGAATGGGAAAACATTGCTGTTACAGTTATTTTATTATAAATATTTTTGAAACCATTAGATGTGTAGCCAGTATTAATCTGAAGCTTGCATTGATTTAAAGCAATCATATTTATTATTTTGTTAATTTGATTTGACATCAAATTTACCTGAAAAGTTTAGTCCAATAGAAATTCTTTTAATTATTATAGATGCAACTTGACTAGTTCTGATTGATTACTTGATTGCATTACTGTCTCCTCATTGTCTCTAACCCCAGTCGTGATGTAGATTATTCAGAGTCCTCAGTCTGGCTCATGATTATACACCAACATAAATTCTTTCTTTGGAATACAGTATTCCTTGTAAAACTCCATTCTAAAGAAATTCTCTTCATCATGCCTGACATATGACACTCGTGGTTAGTGTTATAACACAACAAAGAAAACATGCATAAGAAAGCTTGCTAGAAAAAATGTAATTTGAAAAATATATATATTATCTTCACATATGGCTTATTATTGCATCTTGTCATAAAATCTGAATGATGTACCTGGTGCTGAAGAGTATTTGAAACAATAAAGGTTGCACAACCATCAAATACCATGTTTTCCTTCCACATTTAATTGACTTCCAGAATCATTGATTACCATATTCAGACAAGCATGTTAATACTCTGTTGTTCTACAAAAATGCCTGTCATGGGGCATGACGTTAATTTTGTTATTTAATCTTGGAGAGACCACTGGGATTATCTCATTCAACTGATGTGCACTTCTTGCATCTGAACCATTGATTATAAACGCAGATTTAGAGTTAGCAACAGAACATTAAATACAATGCAGGTTGAGCCAAAAAAAAAAAAAAAAAAAAAAAAAAAAAGCTTAATTATTATTTGTTCTCATGTGCAAGGCATGCCCTCTATGTGACACGTCGGACAGAGCAGTGAACAAGGTCGATAAAATGACTTCCCTCAAGGAGCTTCCATTCCAGTAATTTTGGTTTTGCCAAAGAATGAGAAAAAATGAGAAATTAATTAGTGCAAATAGCCCCATATTTTAAAAAATACATATCTCATTTGCATTTTTGAAATAGAGCATTATTTGTGTTAGAAGAAAAAGGAGCTCCATTTCTGATTATACTTGATGAACATATTCAAAGTTTTCCTCTCAAAAGCAAGACATCTACTTTAGACTATATAATTTCTCTGAAATATGTAGGCAGTCAGAAGATTCCTCTTTTATCTCTAGAGGAAAAGATAATTGTGGGAAAGATCCTTTTCATGCTTTATTCATCTGTCCTCAGAAATGGAAACATGTTATTAGAATGCCTGAGAAGATGGAGTATGTGGGGGAAAGGGGGTATGTAGCAAAGCTCTGAAGAGTTAAAGCAAGTAGGTCTACTAAGATGGAAATGACAACCAGATATTCAAGTTCAACTGGAAAGGAACATGGAACTGCTTGAAGTATCTAGAAACAATTACAACTCACTAATCCTTGAGGCCACGAGGCCTTAAATATACATGCCCCACTGTAACGGATGGCCTCAATCTCACTTTTATTTTGGATGTTACCCAGAACTGAAACCTTTCCTTTCCTTCTCTCCTTCCATAGATCATTACCAAGCTCTTCCAGACCTTCTCGTCAGTGTCCTTTCCTCTGCTGTGTCTAGCTGAAATTTCCACCTATTGAAATCCCAAATATTCTTCAGCTCTGAATCAAATTCACCTCCTCCTTAACCTCAAGCTGAGTGATCTGCCTCTCATCTTTACCCTTATGTCTTGTCTCTCATGTAATACTGCACTATCCTGCAGATAGTAGTAACAGTAGTTTACTTTTCAAACTATAGTCAAATGTCCTTGAAATTCAGAAGTATGTTTTCTCAGATTGAAATAAGTCAGCAAAGTGATAGATATAGTTTAGTGAGTTCTGGACTCAGCTGTGTATCTCAACTGTCACTAATAATACCTAAATATTACCACATTTTAAACCCTTAATGATTCTGAATTGTAATTTTGCATCTATAAATTGGAAGTGCTTCATCAAGATAATGATGTGGTCTTCTCTTTCACAGTTAAACATAATGCTCTTAATATAGTTGGCTTTCATAAATATTAGTTGAATGATGATTGAATTTACTTCAGGAGTAAATGATGTGGGTGATAAAATGGAAAAGATATAAAACATGGCCCCATGAGAGGGTGTCTCCAAGTCTGGAACCGACATTTACTAGCTCTACAGATTTGATCAAGTCCTGTTTTATTGGTCTGTAAAGTGGGAATAAAAATAAGATCTATTTTACATTTCACTGTGTACATTAAATAAAGCAATTTATAGTGAGATATATATCTAGTTTTGCTCTGTCTCCATATCACCGTCTTCCATTCAATGAGTTTGTGCATCTCAGTAGGTGGATATGGCAGGGAACACATGTGAAATAATCTTAGGGGCTTCCTGCTTCTTTCTAAGCTTCAGTGTCTAGAGACACTGCACTGGGCAGAAACAAAGTTCTTGTTTCAAAAACAAGAACGTAGAAAGAAGATGGATAGTGAAGAACACAGATAATATAGTAAGTCCCAACCTGAGCTAATGAAGAGGAAATGAAACTCAAGGAAAGGACTAGGCAGTGGACAGAGACAGAGAAAGAAGCAGAGGCCACACCCCAAATGGAGAACCATGACCACTCAATTATGGCTTGGTATTAACTGGAGCAGACAGATGACTCATTGACCAGGGCCCACAGCCCATCTTGGCTCTGCATGTGATTTCCCTGTGCACCCACAAACAAATATTAAGTATTGGAAACTCCCCTCCAAAAATCTAAATTAAGTTTTCTGTATGCTTGGCGGTATTAAAATATGTATGGTCTGACACATATGTAATTGATTACTTTTTGCCCTTCAACATTTATGGGCTAACATTCGTATCTTCAAATATGAAAGATATTTTAATTGTGAATTGCTATTGAATAACACTATTTTTTTTTTTTTATTATAGATAAAAATATGCACCATAGATGTGGCCTGACCCATTACCCTCCCTCCATCCAAACCTCCCCCCTCCCTTTCCCTTCCTTGGTCCTTTCCCCATAGTCTTGTGGTATAGTTGGGTTATAGCCTTCATGTGAAAGCTATAGTTTAGCTTCATAGTAGGGCTGAGTACATTGGATACTTTTTCTTCCATTCCTG
>CAUYPK010010294.1:0-20918 GCA_963574355.1 Loris lydekkerianus
TCTACAGCAAACCCACAGCCAATATTGTATTGAATGGAGTTAAATTGAAATCATTTCCACTTAGATCAGGAACCAGGAAAGGTTGCCCATTGTCTGCATTGCTCTTTAACATTGTAATGGAAGTTTTAGCCATTGCACTTAGGAAAGGAAAAGCAATCAAAGGTATCCACATAGGATCAAAAGAGATCAAACTTTCACTCTTCACAGATGATATGATCGTGTATGCAGAAAACACCAGGAATTCTACTACAAAACTTTTAGAAGTGATCAAGGAATACAGCGATGTCTCAGGCTACAAAATCAATACCCATAAATCTGTAGCCTTTATATATACCAACAATAGCCAAGCCGAAAAAAATAGTCAAGGACTCTATTCCTTTCACAGTACTGCCAAAGAAGATTAAATATTTGGGAGTATACCTAACAAAGGACGTGAAAGATTTCTATAAAGAGAACTATGAAACTTTAAGAAAAGAAATAGCTGAAGATGTTAACAGATGGAAAAAAATACTATGCTCAAGGCTGGGAAGAATCAACATTGCTAAAATGTCCGTACTACCCAAAGCAATATATAATTTTAGTGCAATTCCTATTAAAGCTCCATTGTCATATTTTAAAGATCTTGAAAAAATATTACTTCATTTTATATGGAATCAGAAAAAAATTCGAATAGCTAAGACATTAGTCAGAAATAAAAACAAAGCAGGAGGAATCACACTACCAGACCTGAGACTGTACTATAAATCGATAGTGATAAAACAGCATGGTACTGGCACAAAAACAGAGAAGTAGATGTCTGGAACATAACAGAGAACCAAGAGATGAATCCAGCTACTTACCGTTATTTGATCTTTGACAAGCCAATTAAAAACATTCAGTGGGGAAAAGAGTCCCTATTTAACAAATGGTGCTGGGTGAACTGGCTGGCAAATTATAAAAGACAGAAACTGGACCCACACCTTTCACCATTAACTAAGATAGACTCTCACTGGATAAAAGATTTAAACTTAAGACATGAAACTATAAAACTACTTGAAGAAAGTGCAGGGGAAACTCTTGAAGTAATTGGCCTGGGTCAATATTTTATGAGGAGGTCTCCGCAGGCAATTGAAGCAGTATCAAAAATACATTATTGGGATCTGATCAAACTAAAAAGCCTCTGCACAGCCAAGAACATAGTAAGTAAAGCAAGCAGACAGCCCTCAGAATGGGAGAAAATATTTGCAGGGTATACCTCCGGTAAAGTTTTAATAGCTAGAATCCACACAGAATTCAAATGTATTAACGAGAAAAGAACAAGTGATCCCATCTCAGGGCAGGCAAAGGACTTGAAGAGAAACTTCTCTAAAGAAGACAGACACAAGATCTACAGACATGAAAAATGCTCATCATCCTTAATCATCAGAGAAATGCAAATCAAAACTACTTTGAGATATCACCTAACCCCAGTAAGAGTAGCCCACATAACAAAATCCCAAAACCAGAGATGTTGGTGTAGATGTGGAGAAAAGGGCACACTTCTACACTGCTGGTGGGAATGCACACTAATACATTCCTTCTGGAAGGATGTTTGGAGAATACTTAGAGATCTAAAAATAGACCTGCCATTCAATCCTATAATTCCTTTACTCAGTAAATACCCAGAAGACCAAAATTCACAATATAACAAAGACATCTGTACCAGAATGTTTATCGCAGCCCAATTCATAATTGCTAAGTCATGGAAGAAGCCCAAGTGCCCATCGACCCATGAATGGACTAGCAAATTGTGGTACATGTATACCATGCAATATTATGCAGCCTTGAAGAAAGATGGAGACTTTACCTCTTTCATATTTACATGGATGGAGCTGGAACATATTCTTCTTAGCAAAGTAACTCAAGAATGGAAGAAATAGTATCCAATGTACTCAGCCCTACTATGAAGCTAATTTATAGCTTTCATATGAAGGCTATAACTCAACTATAGCACAAGAATATGGGGAAAGGACCAAGGGAGGGGCAGGAAGGGGGGAGGTTGGAGTGGAAGGAGGGTATTTGGTTGGGCCACACCTATGGTGCGTCTTAGAATGGGTACAGGTGAAACTTACTAAATGCAGAATACAAATGTCTACATATAATAACTAAGAAAATGCCATGAAGGCTATTTTGAACAGTTTGATGAGAATATTTCAGATTGTATATGAAACCAGCACATTATACCCCTTGATTGCACTAATATACACAGCTATGATTTAACAATAATTTAAAAAATAAAAAGAAACACTACTAAATTTTGTATATTAATTTTATGTTTTGCAACTTTCTTTCAAAAATACATTATTGGTTTCAAAAATACATTATTAAGTTTATTACTAATAAACTTTGTTTATTAGTTCTAATAGTTTTTGAATTTTTGTTGGAGTCTTTGGGCCTTTCTGTATATAAGATTATGCCATTTGAAAACAGGTAATTAAAATTCTACCTTTTCAATTTGAAAAAAAAAAAAGAAAGAAAATGATAAATATAGAGACACGAAACACCCAGGCAACTACAAGTGCAGACAGGCCCAGAGACATGACCGGTAGACATGGAATAATAGATGTGTGGCAATAAATATTCATTGTTGATAACTGCTTAAGCTGGGTGATGGGTTCTTGAAGATTTGTTATACTTTTCTTTCTTTTGTGTATGTTTAAATTTTTCCATAATACACATTTAGATATAAATGAATAAATAAATTATTTTGTAATGAATGGATAAAGAACGTCTCTCTTTCAATGTCTGATATCAATTTCAAGGAAAACTGTAATTGTCTGTACTTGCCGTGGGTGCCCACCCCTGAAGCAACACTGTGGTGTAGGAAGATGGAGTAATGTGATTGGTTCACACCTGGAACAGATGCTGGCAAGGGGAAAAGGGAAGGAGCCAAAGGGCACCAGAAGACAGTTCCACCAGACCACATGGAACGAGGGAAGGAAGAGTACCCTAAGGAAGGCATGGTACCAGATCAAATTACAATAGACCCTCTGTAAGTTGATCACCAAAGGGACAATATTAACCAGCTGGTCAATATACAGAGATTGCATTTATAAAGATGGAGACTTTACATCTTTTGTATTAAGCTGGATAGAGTTGGAACACATTCTTCTTGATAAAGTATCACAAGAATGGAGAAGCAAGAACCCAATGTACTTAATTCTAATATAAAGCCAGTAGATGATCCAATATATACCCACATAAGATAAAAACTCAGATCAATTGGGGAGGACAGAGGAACAAGGGAGCAGGGAGAGAGGAGGAGGGAGAAGGATGGGGGTTTACAGTGTATGGCACACCTCTTGGGGGTGGGACATAACTTTACCTAACAAATGCAGACAGTATAACCTAATTCTTTGTACCCTCAATGAACCTGAAATAATAAAAATTTATATATACAGCGGTGGTCAACTTAAGGAACTAGTCCTACTGTACTTATACGTACAAGTTGTGCATGTCCAGTCTATGAAAATTAGGTCATCTTAAGAAGATGGTCCATGTAGGGAGGTGTCAGCTATGAAGGCGCTACTGTAACTGATATTACAGCCCCCAAGAAGGGTTATAATTGATATTAGACATTGGGGCAATTAAAGAGTTGACTGAATGATAGGAGACAGTGGAGAATAGGTAAAGAGCCTTTATTTTTCTAAATAAGGCCAAGCTGAATTAGCCTTTAAAATTACAGAGAAATTTGTTGCTGGGTGGAGGTGGGGGGACAGGAAGTGGAGTGAATGAAAATATGAAGCTCACATTAACTACATCTAGGCATGAAATAGTTCAAAAAAAAAAAAAAATCTCCCACTCTTCCACAGAGGAATATTGGAGGATTGAATATGGATAACAACTGATGATGGAAATGCTGTAATTTTCTCAGGTAAATTGTGAAGTTCAATGCAATTAGAAAAACATCCCCAAAATAGCTTTGGTTTTGTTGGCATGTGATCAAACCCTGAAGAGCTTAGATTAGTAAAAAAAGATATTCAAATAAATGCCTCATATATGCTCCAGAAACTGAGCTGAAGGAAGGGACAAAGCAGCACAGGCCATCTGTGTAGGAGGTAGGCAAGCTCCAGAGTGAAACTGGAGAGAAAGGGGGCTCCAGTCTTTCAAGACCACTGGGCAGTGAAAGGCTCAGAGACTCCAAGAAACAGCAACAAGATCCAGGCCCAAGGCAGATACAATGCCCGACCCAAAAAGCCAGCAGGAACAGCATGCCTTCTGTTTTCTGCACAAAAGTTCTTTCCTTCAAAATAGTTTCACACACATCTTTTCTAAGAATCCTTCCAGCATGTCTCAGCAGTGGTGAGTTATTCCATCAGGGGATAATTCACTGGCATGTGCTCAGGGCTTACCTGTTGGGAATGAAAAGAGAGGTTTTGATGACATTGGGCTGTGAGTATTAGAAACCTACTGTGGCCTAATCATCTTTCTGGTGAAGTTCATGAGTAATCCATATGGCAGATGAGAAATCCAAATACTACTTTATATTCACTTGAATAAATACCCAACTTTTTAGTGCAGAAATCTTTTTTAAAAACAAGGTTGGAGCAAGCAGTCTACCTCAAAGGCCTTCAAGGACTTTTCCCTCCACATGATACACCAAAATATTAGAAAAGAGATGCTATCTCAGAAAAAGTATGCTTTGAGGATGTGAAAACAAGATGGCTAGATCCCAGGAGAAATCTCTAACTCACCTATTCCTGCTACATGAAATAAAAGAAATCTGAGTGAAGGCTCATAACTCTGCTCTTGTTAAATGTAGACCAGTTAATTTCCTGGAAGCTGACCAACCTACTGAACAACTTCACCTAGGTGAAAACTAGGAGCGAAGGGGACATGTGGAGGTTACCTTTCCTCTAAACACTTGTTCTTAAAAATGTGGGCAATGTCAGCATCACCCACTAGCCTTTAGAAATGAATAATCTTGGGCCCTATCCTAGATTAACAGACTCAGATCTATAAAATCTTCAGGTGATTCATACTCACATTAAAGTTTGAGAAGCACTGAGTTTCTGATTCCTAAATTCACGCTCAATTTTTTTGTCAGTTGGATCTTTGCTCATTTCCTATGATAGTGCACTGCATATGGTCAATACTTAATGAAGGAATGTTTTAGCTACTCTCATTGGCATCTATTTAACTCCAACTGAAGGGAAGAGATCACTTTTGAGAAGCCAGAACACATGTACCAATGAGTAGCTCAGACAGAGACAGAAGCATACTAAAATCAAGCAAACAATTCTAGACATGCACACACAGCTCTGCAGAGCAGGACAGATGGGCAGTGTAAATCTCCTCTCACTCCGTTCCCCTGCCCAGAATATCCCCTTCCTGTCCCATTCACGCTCTCCCTCATCTAGGCTAGTACTAAGCTCTCGTGTTGAGTTCTGTTTCATACACAGGGTAGTAATCGTGGGTTACATTTCTCTTGTCCTCAAGCCTGAAGTCTAAGAACAAGATACTGTACTGTTAAGCCAGGACACAGTGGGAAAACAAAAAGCAAGTTGGCACAACGGTTCTTCTCACCTTTAAACCATTGTGACCATTGTGACCTAATTTATGTCTTATTTCTGACGGAAATAAGCCCAGATCTTCGTCCAAGATCTTCCCATCTTCTTCTGTAACTTTCCTGCCAAAATCACTTTAAGCCCCAGTAATAATGAAAATGCAGAACGCTCCGGTCCTTAATTTCTTCTCTTTGCTCTACTTCATGCCGTATATTAAAGTAAAAATGACTAGAGGTTGGCAAATATTTATGGGTTAACTAGAATCCTGCCACAATATCATTATGGGATCCAATAAAGACAGGATTTAATGAGCAATAAAGTCACCATCTGTTGAATATTTACAGTGTAGTTTGCAACAACCCTATGAAATAAGTAGTATTTCCATTTAATAAGTGAGAAAATTTGAGGTTTCCAGAAGTTGAATAACTTGCCCAGTAAGTAGCAAAGATAAAATTCTAGCCAATACCTGTCTGAGTCCAAAGCCTGGACTAATATGATGTCTTACTTATATTGAATTAACTGCAATATCTACTGGGATATCTTTAATTATAAGGGTGAATATTTTTCATGTGTAGAGTTGCCATATGTAGAAAACTGAGGGCTTTTATTTGGACATAATTGTTTTATAGTTCCTTACATTTCTGCAAATTCTCACATGAGTAGAGAATCTTTTACCCTCTGGTGCCAATGTGAGGATTAAATGATACTAAAGATGTTAAAACACTTACAAAAGTAAGGAACTATAAAACAACTGTGTCCAACTAAAACCCCTCAGTTTTCTATATATGCCAACTCTACATATGAAAAATATTCACCCTTATAGATATCCCAGTAGATATTGCAGTTAATTCAATATACATTTTTCATTTATTGAATTATACATTTTATTTCAGATTAATATAAGGGTACAAATAATTAGTTTACATTGTTTGTGTTTGTTAGGTAAAGTTCAAGTTTTAGTTGAGCCCTTCTTTCAGGGGGTGTGCTGTATACCCTTACATTGTGCCCAGTAAGTGGGAGTTTACCAATCCCCCTCCTTCCTCTCCTCTCCCCAACTTGAATTTAACTGTTTTTTACTCATGTGGGGGTGTAGTTGTTTATCTATTGGTTTCACATTAGTATTGTGTACTTTTTTTTTAAAGTTCACTTTTAAAAAAGTTTGATGTTAGCAAGGATGCTGTGAAACCAGTACATTGCTAGAGGAAACTCAAGTTAGTACAACCTTTCTAAAAAGCAAGGTGAGGCTGGGCTCAATGGCTCATGCCTGTAATCCCAGCACTCTCGGAGGCCAAGGTGGGTGGATTGCCCAAGCTCACAGGTTCGAGACCAGCCTGAGCCAGAGGGAGACCTTGTCTCTAAAAATAGCCATGCATTGTGGCAGGTGCCTGTAGTCCCAGCTACTCAGGAGGCTGAGGCAAGAGAATCACTTGAGCCCAAGACTTTGAAGTTGCTGTGAGCTATGACTCCACAACACTCCACTGAAGGTGACAAAATGAGACTGTGTCTCAAACAAATAAAAAGCAAAGTGACAAATTGTTTTAAGACATTCTTAAAAACTGACATAATAATTACTTGTAAGTAAAAGTAAATTAGGACAAATGTTTAAGGGTAACAATAGTTAAGAACACAGAATCTGGGGCCTGATTGTTAGAATTAAAATCACAGCTCCACAATTTCTTAGCAGTGTGATTTCAGGCAAGGGTCTGTGACTTAGTATCTGAAATGGGGACAATAAAAACACATCACCAGACTATTATGAGGATTAAATGAATTATTTATTATATGTAAAGTATTTAATCTGATGTCTGGCACAATGTAAGCACTACCATGTAAGCAATATCTATTATTTTTATTATTTCTATGGTATTTACAATAATAAAACGTGTCTCACTATAGAAAAATGGTTACTCTGTGGCACACATACAATGGAATATTATACAGCCATTAAAAGTGAGGCTGTCGAAGAACTTTTAATCACATGTAAAGTAAAAAGAACAGAAAACCAACTATGCAAGTTGTCCCACATCACTTATATTTGTTAAAAGAGCATTTTGCACAAATACGGATGCCTAAAAAACAACTTGTAGGAATTACATCAAAATGTTAACAAAAGATATAACTAGGTGTAGGCTGGGGGTTTCTTCTTTATACTTTTCCCTATCTTCCAAAATTTTTGGAGCAGTGCTCACACTACTTTAACAGGCATATGAATCACCTGGTAATCTTGTTTAACTGCAGCTTCTGGGTCAGTTGGTCTAGGATTTTGCAGAGTCCGCGTTTTTAACAGGCTCCTGATTGATGCTGATGCTCTTGGCCCAAGGTCTGCACTTTGAGTAGCAAGGCTCTGGAGCAGCACACCTGAACCAGTCCGTTGTGCTCCTGGCCCAAGGCCTACACTTTGAGTAGCAAGGCTCTGGAGCAGCGCACCTAAACCAGTCCGTTGTGGGACCCAGCCCCTAGAGTTCCTGATTTAGTAGTTCTAGAGTGAGTGAGACCCTGAAATTTGCATTTCTAACATTTTCCCGGGTGATGCTGACACTGCAGGTCTGGGAACTACTCTTTTTCTTAGCATTGTAAAGGAGGAGGAGGGCCCTAAAGAATGTCAGCCTTCTCCAGTGCCTATAAAACCCAACCCAACCTCTTCACTGGAAAGCCTCCATCATCCAACCCAATCATTTTGCACTACTTCTGTTCAGGCCACAAACTCAAACCACAATGTCCTAGACAGACTTTGAGATTTCCCACATCAGGACTTCTCCATCTCCCTCTGTGGCTGTGGCACTCCTTCTGTTTTCCTTATGCCCAAACCATCCTCATCCTTTTAGTCCCTCAAACTGTATTTTCTCCAGACAGCCTCCAGATCCACCCCTACTCAAAAAGCCACTCCTCCCCCCCCATCCCCCCAAGGGCTCCACAGTAAGATCTAGCAATCTCTACCTGGCCCAGTGACTCTAGGGGTGAATGGTGCTTCTCCCACTGTAGACGGCAAGTTTCTTAGGGCAAGAAAGTGACTTGACCTCAGCAAATCCCCAACAAAAAGCTGATAATCAGAGTTGACGGAAAGAATGAAGGAAGGAACAGAGCCACTCAGGAAGGGCGTAGAACTGTCCTGTAAATGGAAACTGGACAGTGTACACGCCAAGCTTGATGACACACAGTAACAGGTGTTTTCCATCTCTGATGTCTGTGATTCATGGGGCACAGCTGCACACACCCTTAGCGTGAGTACACATAGGCTTCTGGGATACAACGCCCCACACGCTGAAGTGCACACCGTGTTCTGGACGGCCAAGCAGCCACACGCACGGTGACACACCCCAGCGACAAGCTGGGTCCGTAAGAAAGCAAGGCCCTGACCCCTTAAAAATCAATCCCTTACTGCAAAGCAGCAGCTAAGGCTTATTCCTCCGTCCTTTGCTCCCCACAGCACCTTTCTTTTTAGTTTTAAAGAAATCTATTGAGGGTGAGACTGCATGACTGTAGTCTCTGCCGCTGCTCCCCTCCCTCCACGCGCACACACGCACACACGCTCGCTCGCGCGCCTTCCCCCATTCGGCTGGTCCCGACGAGGTGCGTCTCCGAGGGCTGGATTGAATGGGAAAGAGCAGGACTGTCTTTGTCATTGATCCTCCCCTCCTTCTGGCGAGCCAAGCTTCCGGGTCAGCGACAATCACCGCCACCTCGAGCAGCGCGGCGGTCCCCGGTACCGACAGCTCCGGAGCGCGAGGACCCGGTCGCCGCCGCCCGCAGGTTGCGGGAGGGAGGAGGGCGGGGAGGAGCGCGGGCGGCGCGGAGTAGGGGGGCGGGAAGGCGGGGGAGACGATCAGAGGAGAACGCCGACGACCAGGGGCGGAGAGCAGCCTCCGGCAGCCGGCGCGGAGAATGGGCGTGCGGGGCGCCAGGCCGCCGCGGGGGGTCACGGCCGCGGCTCAGCCTGCGGGGCGCGGGGCCGGCGCCCGCCGCTTTTAAACCCAGGAGGGCGCGGCGGCGGCGGCTGGCGGATCGCGGCGCGCGGGGCGCCCGGGCGGCTGCCGAATGGAGAGGAAGGGCTCCGCGGCCGGGGCCAAGGGGAACCCCAGCCCGTCCGCGGCCGGCGAGGGGCAGCGGCCACCGCCGCCACTGTGCGTCCCGGGCGGCGGCGGAGGGGTCTTGCCGCGCGGCCAGGCTGGGGCGGCGGCCGAACCGGCCGAGCTCATCCGGCGCGCGCACGAGTTCAAAAGCCAAGGGGCGCAGTGCTACAAGGACAAAAAATTCCGCGAAGCCATTGGCAAATACCATCGGGCGTTGCTGGAGCTGAAGGGACTGCTGCCGAACCCCGGGGAACGGGAGCGGGACTCGCGCGCGGCCTCCCCGGCCGGGGCCACCAAACCCGGCCGCCTCTCGGAGGAGCAGAGCAAGACGGTGGAAGCCATCGAGGTCGATTGCTACAACAGCCTGGCAGGTGAGCCGCGCCGCGCCCCGGCCCCTCCCCCACCCCCTCCTTCCCGCCTGGTGCCGGGCCTCGTCCTCCAGCGTCCGGTCCGAGCCCTGTGAGTCCGCCCTGCGGACTCCCCTGCCGTGACCGTGTTGCCCTGGAGAGGAGATCCCCAGAGGGAGGAGCTTTGAAAAAGTGCGACTTTCAGGATTACGCTTTCCAAAGACAGTAGTCAATCTCGCAGCCCTTCCCTTGCATGCATCGTAACTCTCACCTATAAGGGGACAGACAGAAGGGGACCCAGCTGGCCTGGCTGTGGCCGCTTCTGCTATTGGTCACCAGTGGACCTGCGTCCAAAATGTGGAGGCAGCGCCCGGGGTGGGCCCCGTCACCTGCCACTGGCCTGTGGGTGGGTCCCAAGGGCGGCCACTGCACCTGTCTGCTCTCCTCCGGGTGTCATTGGCACCAGACTTGGCTCTCACCTCCCCCCCCCTCCCCACCAACATCGTGCCTCTGGGTAAGGTCCTTCCCCAAGTTCTTTGGCCACCATGCCTTCAGCATGTTGAGAAAATGGATTCCAAAATGCCACTTTCTTCTCTGTGGGCTCAGGAGAAGCCGGCCTTCTCAAAGGGAACCTAGCGGACGGTTGGAATCGAGCTATGCTGTCTTCTTGTCCTCTGCCCTGACCCAGGCTGGCTCAACGTAGCATCAATGCTGAAGCCAGCCAGCAACTAGGGGTGGGGGAAAAGAGGACCCTTCTATTGGGGGAGGAAAGTATACACTCCAGAGTTCACTTTGGAGACCAGGATCAAAAGCAGGCATTTTTTTTTTTTTTTTTTTTTTCATTTGACTAAAGCACAGGAAAATTTTAAGTCTAAAAAAGGAGAGTCTGGCTTTTGCCAGGGCCTTCCTGTAAGAAGGTGGGACAGGTTGGTAGAGACAATGGTCTTATATTTGAAAAGCATCCTCTGCTATTCTCCCACCCTACTTGGTGAGATTTTGGCATGGTGGACCTTCTCTGACCAAATAAAAGGCCAAACCAAAGTCCCTAATCCTTGAAGTTACCTAAACTAGCTACAGACAGTGAGGGCAGGGTTGGGCTGGAAATGTGACTGGGTGTGGCTAGGCAGTGGCAGATGAAAATAAATACTGATAATTCTGCTGTGTTCCCGAGTACAGCTCTACTCTGCTCCCTTTGGGGTTTCCAGTGCCAGACCACCTCTGCCCTCCCACAATGCCAAGCCCAGTCTCAATCTTAATCAGGCAAAACCCAGGCCAGAGAGCCACTTTATGAATTGTAAAGTAGTTTACAAACTTAAAGGATTAATAGGTAGTAGTAGTAGCTCCAGTTGTAGAAATGGTGGTACTAACAGCAGTACCAGTCGTCATGACAGCAGACGAAGTAGCAAAACAGCAAAAATGGAGTTTTTCAGTCCTTTAGGAGATACAGCTTGAGTGCCTTTATTTCCCGTAATTGGCTAGCATACTGGCTGCTGCCCAATGGAAAGTTAAAGGACAGAGCAGCCATGGGTGGAGGAAGACGTACTCTGGATCACTAATGCGGTAATTTTGGAGTGGTAATGGAGTTATATTCAGTATAACCCATTGACATTCTAGGCCTGCCCCTCAACCCACGCTTTTGGCTGTTGTCCAGTGGCTAGCACTGGCTGCCCTCCACCCCAGAAGTGAATTACATTTCCATGGTGAAACCAAAGCTGTGTCCTTGGTCAGCCAGCCCAGATAAGGTGGGGCTGAGATCTGGACATCTCCTGCACATCTGTGCCCACTCCACACACAATTAGGAAAACTTTAGTGGTAGAAGGATGAGAAGGCACCTCTGCGGCCTTCTCCAGTGCCCACCACTTATTAATATTATATGTGAATTGTATGTACTGTTAGGCATCCTACATACACTGTCTTTTATAATCTTTATAACCTATATGTGATCATCAGTTTTACAGAGAAAACGCCCAAGTCTCCAGAGCCATTCTTCTCCAAAGGCGATGTTCTCGTCTTAATACTTTGATTTGTAAAGTCAGCATTCTCTGGGCTTGTCTTCCTTAAACCCTGTTTTAGGTGGGCTCCACAGCCCAGCATCTTTACATTCCTTTGGAAGTGCTCAGTTCCAGTAAACAGGAGAAAGAAACACAGTTACTTTGATTCAAGGCTCTAATAGGGCTACTGCCAAATGTCAAGTTTCAGGTAAGAAAGAAGTGTGTGATTGCAAGCTGCACTGTCTTTTCAAAGCCAAAATCTGTGTCCTGTATAGAAAATTCAACTGGGAAGAGGATTCTAAATATAGGTCACTTGAGGGAGAAGTAGAAGTCTGATGTTGGTTTCCTTTGGGACAATGCATAAAATCAGATCACTACCTGAGAAGTTCTAGCTAATAGGAAAATATCCTTTCATGTTAGACTACAAAAGTAATTAATACCTATAGTAGATTTTTTTTTTTTTTTTAAAGAAAATACCAAAAAGTTTAAAGAGCAAAATGCAAAATTACCTCTAATCCCATAACCTAAAGAAATCCACTATGGTATATCTCCTGCCTATATATATATTTTTCTGTTCATAAGTCATAAACAGTTTACAAAACTGAGGTCTTTCTGTAGATACAATCATGTATACTGCTTTTAATACCATTTACCATCATGTCAGAAGCATTTTCACATTTCTTCAAAATATTTTATGACAATTATTTTAAGTGACAACATAAAAATTTGAAATGTATGTTTATAGTTATCACTGGATAAAAAGAAAGGAAACGTTGTTATTGTTGTTAGAGCCAGAATGTGCCAATGAGATGTCTTTTCTCCTGTGTGCTTACTAAAAGGCAGGAGGCCAGCAACTGCAGGTTCATTCTGGTAGAAAGACAACTGACCACTTCCATCAGTGCTACAGGCTGGAGCAGTCTGAAGATATTTTCTCAAGGATCTGTCCTGCTTCTATGTGGAGCTGTTTATAAAGAGAAAGGCTCAGGGTATAGAAGGAGCTTGGACTAACCCAGGGGCGCCTGGAAAGATAGGCTATGTTGCTAAGGGAATCTCTGCTCCAAACAAGGGTATGAGCTTCTGGAGGAAATCTAAGCTCAATGGACCTTTCTACTCTGCATGGAAGCCTCCAAAGAAATAACAAGGGGGAGGCTAGAATGTGCTATGAGATGTTGATCTAAAAACCCCTTTGGGTGATATGGGGGGACCACAGAAGAGTACACAGGCAGTTTGGAAAGTGCCCCAAATTGTGATCTATTCTGGCTTGGGTTTCCTTTTAGTTGGAAGGAATCTATCCAGTTCTGCAGGGCCCCTGGATGTGATTTTGCATGTCTTATTTTCTAAGACATTCAAGGAAAGAGCTGGGGCTTTTTTTTTTTTTCAAGACAGATTCTCTCTCTGTCACCTAGGGTAGAGAGCAGTGGCATCATCATTATAGCTCACTGCAACCTTAAACTCCTGAACTCAAGCAATCCTCTTGCCTCAGCTTCTCGAGTAGCTGGGACTACAGGCACATGCCACCATGCCCAGCTAATTTTTCTACTTTTAGTAGAGATGGGAGTGTCACCCTTGCTCAGGCCGGCTTCAAACTCCTCAGTTCAAGGGTTCCTCCCTCCTCAGCCTCCTAGAATGCTAGCAGGGAGGTGCAAGCCACCATGCCCAGCTGACATGGGACATTTTTTCCTTCAGAATTTCAAGCAATTCTGATACAGTGATTAGAAAGGATATTCTGTCCTGCCTGGGGAGATGGAGGAATCTGATCCTTACTGAGGCCACAGAGGAAGAATGCATCAGCCTGTTAATTGACTCTTTCTAACCTTGAACAAGACATAGGACTCCCATGGGGCATTGGAATGTTATGTGCAGAACCCCTTGAAGGCCACAGGCTTTTACTCTACATCTGTTCCTGCAGGGCTGTGGTGGCCCCAGGTGATCAAAGCAATGTGACACACATTATGACTTTGTTGGTATCTCAGATGATGTTCAAGGCTCAAAGTCCAGCAGTGGAGATGGATACCAACAGACCATGGCATTAGACCTAAAGGCTAGGAGCTTGTGCCTCTATCCCTGCCATGCCTTGTAACCTTGGACAAGCCCCTACCACCTCATTTTACCTCCATTTTTCCATCTAGTTAGAGTTGTAGTGGGGAGATTTTTGTTTATTTTACCAAGGGGCAGATAATATCCACTGATCTCAATTGAAGGCCCAGGACAGGTGTGTGAGAAGATCTAGAGGAAATCGCGTCAGTAAAAAGCTTGGGATGGCGCTATCTAAAACCAGCTTTATAGGTGCTTGTGGACTGAGTTTGAAGTCATGGGGTCAGAGCCAGCTACATAACTTATGGGGCCCAGAGCAAAATGAAAACATGGAACTCATTTTTCAAAAAGTAGAGAAGGATGGCACCTGTGGCTCAAAGGGGTAGGGTGCCAGCCCCATATGCCAGAAGTGGCGGGTTCAAACCCAGCCCCGGCCAAAAACTGCAAAAAAAAAAAAAAAAAGTAAAGAAAAGGTGTCATTAAAGACCCTAAAAGATAAAACTTTTTTCTTTCCCTTATGATCTCTCTCTTCTGACTTAACCTTGTATTTTTTATTTGCTATTTAATGTCATTACAAATAAAGAAAACTAAAATTTTTAATTATTGCCATAAATGTTAGCTCTTACCTTTATATTATTATATGATGATATTATTATATAATAATATATAATTTTTATGTTTGCTTGTTTCATTTTGCTTTTTTCTGAGACAGAATCTCATTCTGGTGCCCTAGGTAGAGTCCCATGGTGTCATCATAGCTCACTGTAATCTCAAACTCTTAGGTTCAAGTGATCCTCCTGCCTCAGACTCCCAGATAGCTAGGACTACAGGTGCCTGCCACAACACCTGGATAATTTTTCTATTTTTAGTAGAGATGGGGTCTCACTCTTGCTTAGGCTGGTCTCAAACTCCTGAGCTTAAGCGATCCTTCTGCCTCGGATTCCCAGAATGCTAGGATTACAGGCGTGGACCACCACTCCCAGCCAATGTCAGGTTTACATGAACATATAAGAGCATTTATATGTGGAATTATAAAAAATCATATAATTCTTTCTTCATAGCTCATGCATACATGTGTAGTTTATTCTTACTAGAACAGTGGAAATGCTGTAAAAACAAACACAACTGTTTTTATTTTACTTCTTTATGTGTGCACTTTACGTGCATACTTTATACGCATACTTTCTTCCAGGCTTTCTGATGAGCCAGAAAGGAAAAGGAACTATAGTTACCCTCCCCTTTCTTTCTGTGCCTTCATTCCAGCATAAGTGGTTGGCTAATACAAGGAAGTAACATAAGAAAGGATAAGATAGAGGTCTGAGAACACTATTGTTTTTTCTGCATTTGAAGCAGTTTCTAGTTTCAATGGAGAGTGTGTCTTCTTGGGCCAGTAAGCATGTTCACTAACTTAGTTACTGGCATGACACCCTTACCAGTGTTTTTGTGTTACATCTCCATGAACTTTCATGCATCGTGGGTCTCCTGGAATTCTGTGCTTGTGGGGTATTATGAATGCCAGACAAAAATGTTGTTGCCCCTGTGTCCTCTGTTCGTGCTCATGCTCCATTGTCCTATCAAACTTCACTTACAAAACACAGGTTCAAAGATCAATTATTAGGAATTTCAAGAAGGCAACAGCAGAGCTTTAACCCAGGTATAGAGCCCTTCTTAAGCATGGGGCCCCACACAACTGTACAGGTCTCACCCTTGAAGCCAGCCCTCAGTGAGGTACCACAATATAGCTGGATATATATTTCAGGGGTGAACAAAATTGGATATAGACTCTGAGGCAGTCGAGTTTACTGATATGTGCCGACAAAATGATCATTAAAATATTTCAACTGAGATTTCTGAGGCAACTCTTGCAAATGTGGGAATAAACCAAAAACAAAGGATATGCAACAGAAATTGATGTAGAATCAGAGAACCAAGAGTAAAAATGGATGAATCACAAATGTAAAAAGTTAGTGGTGCAAAAGAGGTCAGGGGCTAGGGACAAGTTGTAACCTAGTAGCCACAAGATGCGTTTTTGTGGTAAGGATTGGTCAGAGGAGGGGAGAAGAAAAGGGGCCTCATGGTAAGAGGCTCAGCCAAGGTGCTGCCATCTGAAAGGAATGGTGGCCAACCTGTTGTTCATCTGGGGCTGTTCCTGGGCCAGTGCCTTGGCCTATAAATCTTAAGGATACATAAAAGTGGCTTCTGTGAACATCTTCCAAGGAAGAATGTGAGAATTGAAACTTATAAAATGCTTTCACAGGAGGTACTAGGAAGAACATTTTGAATTTAGACTTTGGGCTGAGTTTCCAAAGAGAATTTGGAAGCTCCTTAATCCACCTCCAAGAGAAATGAATTGGGTGGTTTTCCAACAGAAACTCTACAGGATATCTTAAAATCAGAGTCCCAGAATACATGGGAGTGCCCCATCCAGTGCAAGGAGACTCTGCATCACTGAATATGGGCAGCATTGCCTAGATTTGGTGCAGCCAAAGCTGCTTCAGAGCCTCAGACTGTGTGAGTGATCTCCAGATGGGAAGTTCTCCCCTTCCAGATGCACTCTTTCACCTCCAGACTGTGCCTACTCCAAACAGCTAGGATGAAAACTGAATGTTTCACTCAACCAACCAGAGATTTCCTAATTCCTTTGGGAAGTCAGATGTCAATGTTAGAAGCACAGTTTTCCATTTTCACCCAGATGATTAGTGTGGCCCAGTTACAACCACAGGGCAGCACCCACAACAGACAAGGGTACCAGACATTAAAAGATAGTGTTACAAAGATAATGTTACAGAAGACTAAAGGAGCTCAGCCTGCCTGGCAGTATTTACACAGCCTTGAAATTATTTGTATAAAGCCCATTGTATTATGTATATACAGGCACATATGTGTATACAAATACGTACATATATACATACAGTTTTTTCTCAAGACCAAGATGATGCCATGTCTGGTAGGATCCCAAACCAACAGTTCCCAAATAGCTTTGTAAAAAGAAGCCGTGTATGGTGCCCAGGAGGGTTGACTTGAATTAGAAGAATCCCAGGTTGGAATAAATTCTTGTGAACCATCCTGTCCCTTCATCTTTCTACCAAAAGGACTTAAAACGAACACTCAAAGTACAAATGAGTTTTACACAGAGGAAGCTTGTGGGGCAAATGTGTCCCTTCCACCATGTTTCTATATGGAAAGCACAAGTGTGAAGTGGTACTAACTAGCTAGCTCAAGAGTTGCATAAAATCAGAATTTTGATTTCAGATTTGAATATGACCTGAAACTGTACACAGGTAAATGTCCTTGTCAGCATCACCAGCTTATCATCCAGCATGAACTAGGTATTTCCAATGGTAGGAATACCTACCACCTCCTGAAGTAAACTTTTTGACAACTGCCACCACCACCAGAACAACAACTACAATAATAATGATGTTAACTGTAATGACAGAAAAGTTAACCATGATGAGCCTAGTTGCTGGCACATAGTAGATGTTCCACGAATGTGTTTGAGGTGCATGAAAATGCTTATCCTAGCATCCATCTCATGTAAAGGATTCAATAAATTCAATGATTCCATTGATATTTATTGTGCTTTACGGGGACTGGGTTTACAGCAGTGAACATGAAGGGAAAAGGTCCCTGCCTCCAGTAAGCTTACATATATATAATTTCATTAAAATCTATACAAGTTTGTGAGACAGAAAACCCAACCTTACAACAGTTAAGAAACTTGCCCATGGTCACATAGTAGTATGTGGCAAACTAGGACTTCTAAGCCACCAGATCTGTAATTCCAAAGCCCACAGTCTTAGCTATTCAGTCCACAGCCTACCATCTGCAAGAATTTCTTCCTTAGGTACTAAAATTTGCCTCATTGAAATTTCTATTGTCCGTCCATATTCTGCTCTTTGCAGCAATACAGAATACATCTCATCACTATAAGAAGGGTAGGTCCTGACATTTTTAGAGTTACTCTCTTGCCCATCCCCCAGTCTTCTGAAGATTAAATATCCTTTGACTGTGAATGTGCCCTGTGTGACTAGGCTTCCCATTCCATGGCCATCCTGTGTAGTCAAGAGAAGAGTGTCCTGCATTCTGTAACCAAGACGTAGTTTCCCAAGGTCCTCCCATGTCACTAGGAAGGTGACCCAATTTATATGGAGAGAGAGGAATGAGGAGCCTGTGTGTCATAAGTTCTAGTGAGCATGGGGACTGCAGGAGCTTCATTAGTAGCTCCTTTTTGCTGCAGGGGTATCCAGCCTGCGGCTCATGGGCCACCTACAGATTATTTGAGAACTGTTTTGCTCATCTGTGGTGGTGTCAAATATTGCCAAAAGTATGCACGAACCTTTTCTTTTGTGTATCAGCTTTCATTAGTGTTTGTGTATTTAGTGTGTAGCATAAGACAACTCTTATTCTTCTAATGTGTAGCAGAGGGGAAAAAAAAGTTGGACACCTTCGCAAGAGTGTGTGAATTCCAATTATGAGGACTTAAGAAATTTAAGTGGAAGTGGGGTATTCTTTGAAGGTTAAAATGTCCCTAATTCTTTTCAGAATTCTTAAAGTACATAGCAGAAGATGGCTTAGTAAAATGAGACCTGGACTACAACTTGCTATGTGCCCTAGGTCACAGAATCTTACCTCTTGGGCCATGATTTTCTGATTTATAAAAATTAAGGGTTGAAACACACAATCTCTAAGTTCCTTTCCAGCTCTTTTTGTTTGTTTGTTTTTATTTTTTACAATTTTCTTTTTTTTTCTTAGCACAAACATATTTATTTATTAACCAAAGGGAGGAACCTAATTAAACCAACACTTAGAAATACTTACATGTAAAACATTTGTGATAAAGATAATTGAATGCATTCATGAAAAAACAGTACAGAGATTTATTCATTGAACTGAGCTTGTTCATTCTCATAACCAATTCCTGCCCAGAGTAATGATGGAACTTGTATTCTACTTTTTCATAGACCCGACTCCAGGTGACAATGATCATGATGCGGTCCACCACTAATTTTCCATCTGTCAATTTTCTTGTTATTGTGCTTTTTTTCCCATCCCATTCTTGATGCTGAACCAACGAGCCATCTGTATAGTTTCAGAAAGTCTGAGTTTTTCTGCCATCATCTGTAGTTTCTTCAAACTTCTCTCCCAAGACACTTGCCATCACAAGTGATGATACAATCTGATTTGGCCATTGCAACCATTTTTCACAGAGCTAGCCCCACTCCTAGTTCCTTCATATATTCATCAAAGCCTTGGCTGTCCACCAGGCACCATCTTCCTACAAGCTGCTGAACAGTGGCCATGGTGGGTGCAGACAGCTGGCATGCGGCGTGAGTAGAGGAGGATCCAGCGTGGGGCACTTTGTTTCCAGCTCATAAGAGAAAAATTCTCCATGCCATTCTTGCTCAACTGTGTGATCATTGGGTGGACTGTAGTTCTATATGTGCTAACAGAGACCAGTCTCCAAAATCTGTTATTACATGAAAAGGCAGAATACAGAACAGTGTTTAATATGATTTTTCTCTTTGTATAAAATTTTAATAAGAGAATAAACATATTTGCATTTAGGAAAATTACCCAAATCATGCCAGCAAAGCAGTCAGTGGTTACCTTTGTAAAAGAGGCTAGGCAAGGAATTAAGGAGAGATAATTTTAACTTTTCATTTTAAACCTTTGTATAATATTTGACTTTTCTAACTACCGTATATACTTGAGTATATACACTATATGCATTATTTTATTTTTAAGGCAAATAATGATATGGGTTTTCTTGAGAAATTATGAGTAATTTTTCTACCTTTTATTTTCCTGAAGAAAGCTTAACCGCCAAAACATAATTTTTAATGCCTTGCTGGGTATTACCTATGCCCTATCTATTCTTATCAGACAGTAACACCAAAGATGTCAAACAAAATTATCTCAAGCTTCAAACTTGTTCTTAATATCCCATAATAAGACACATTCCTCTTCTATGGTGCCCACTACCCCAATCCACATATAAGAATATCTCCTGGCAGCAGGTACCCCACAAGGTAGGGGCAATGGCCTCTAGACTGTCATACGTTAGTGGCAGTTAGAATCTTCTGGTAGGTCAATGAAGAGAGTTGGGTGAGAGTTTGTGATATAAACTGGACCTGAACATTACTGGTGTGTCTGTCTCTGCAGGTATGGGGATGGGTGCTCCATGTCCAAGATGCTGGTTGGTCCCAAGTCTAGAAAATCCTGCCTGTTGGTAGCTCAGATAGGGCATCTAGAGTACCCAGAAGGAAATTCACTCATTCATCTTTGGGCAAACCATATCATGCTTAGCCTCAGTTTCCCCATATGTAAACATGGAGAGTTGGATCAGATGTCCACCGAGGCTTCATTCAGAAGCAGTGAACCACCTAGGATTCTCAAGGGCTTCTAGCCCTCCTCCCATCTTGGCCTTTCTTTCTGGGAGCAGCCAGATTTGGAGAAAGAAATAAGAGACAAGCTCTCTTTTATTCACATTTAGTGATACATGCTAACAAATGGTCATTAAGAGATCTCAACTGAGATTTCCAAGGCAACTCTTGCAAATATGGGAATAAACCAAAACAAGGGATCCTACAGCCCCCCCCCCCCCCCCCAGAATGATAGAGTCAGACATTGAGTTTCTGAGGGAAATGTGGGTAGGGGCTGAAGCCTGTATAAAGTATAGTATCCTGGCATCTAAATTGATGGCACCAAATATTACCCATTCCTGCTGTATCTTCCCAGATCATTCTAAAATTCAGACTGATTCTGACCAAGCAGTCATTCATCACCAGAAACCTGGATACGTTAGGCCAGGAAATACTGACAGCAAGGCCAAAGGTGGGGGGGGGGGGGGGGGGGGGGGGGCAGAAAATAAAAAGGAAAGAAAACCATTTGAAAAACCGCCGGGCAAGCGCAACAGACAAGGTTCAAGTATCACGTTAATATTTTCAC
>CAUYPK010010295.1:0-65527 GCA_963574355.1 Loris lydekkerianus
TGATTTAACTGCCTCTAACCTTTTTTTTGGGATACAGGGCCCAAAGGTGAAGGGTAAATAAGGGTAGCAGGGGAAGAAGGTAGGGTGAAAAACAATGTAGGCCCGTCCACAGGGGATTTTCTAGAATTTCTTTTCTTCTCTGTGTTTGACTTTTACATTTACTCTTTATATTATTTTTTGAAATACAATTCATGTTTCTTTAAAATAAATAACTAAATAAAATGTCCACAAGTGGAGAAGTGGTTATCTAAATTATGAAATATCCATAAAATGGACTATTATGTGGCAATTACAAAGAATGAGTTAAAACTACATATTGACATAGGTATAAAGAAATTAGAGATTGACCTACATAACATAGTGTGACCAAAAGAGAAAAGAAAAACAAGTGTGTGTTTATATTCATATCTGCACAAATAAGAATAAATATAGCATGCTCCAATAAGTCAGTAGCAAGAAAACAAAGAACCTGATTAAAAACAAAAAAAATGGGCAAAGGACCTGAACAGACATTTCTCAAAGTAAGACTACTAGAGGCCAAAAATAGAATAAAAAAAGCAGGGCATCCATAATACTTAGGGAAATGCAAATTAAAACCACAATGAGATATTCTATCATGCCTGTTGGAATAATGGCTTTAATCAAAAAGATGAAAGATAACAAATGTTGGGAAAGATAAGAAGAAAAGGGAACTCTTGTACATTGTTGGTGGGAATATACAGCCATCATGGGAAATGGTAGGGACACATTAGACTAAGTTAGTTTATACTTAAATTGTGTGGTATCCTTTATATGTATAATAATGATGAGTACTAAGCCCAATCAAGTACAAAGAGAATGGAAAGTGTTTAGTGCTTACATGCTCTGTCGTTTCCTATTTATAACAAACATAAAAGCTAGGTTATCAGTTCTGTTACATGTATGAGTTAACCAAGACTTAGAGCAGTATTTTAACTTGTCAAAGATAGTAAGAGACATTAATGAGAGTAAACTTGATGTCTGCTTTAAAAACACCTGCTCATTCCAAAAAGCCAGCGATTTTCAACCTGTGTGCCATGACAAGATCTTAGGAGTGCTGCAAAAAGTTGTAAAGATCATTAATTAAATTAGTTTTGAAAGAAGTTAAAAGCACCATAAGCATATTCTTTTAAAAATAAATTGACATAAATTAACTGTGCCACAGAAATTTACTATAGGTTCAAATGAGCTGTGAGATTAAAAAAAAAAAAAAAAAAAAAAAACAAGGTTGAAAAAGCAAGAGCAAGCTCCCATCTCTACTAAAAATAGAAAAACTAGCTGAGCATTGTGGCAGACACCTATAAGTCCCACTTACTCAGGAGGCTGAGGCAAGAGGATCGCTTGAGCCAAAGAGTTTGAGGTTGCTGGGTGTATGAGGCCATGGCACTCTACCCAGAGCAAGGACTGAGAATCCATCTCAAAAAAAAAAGTTGAAAATTACTGTCCTAAACACTACTGACTCAATGATGTGCTTTCTCCTGAATAAATACACATAATTATGGGTCTGTATGTACATAACCACCCAAATAGGAACTATGGAAATACAGATACAAAAAACAATAATACAATGTTAAATTAGTTTGTTTGATTCATCCACATGCTTAATTTCTGGTGGAACAGAAATTTCTAAGATGAATAAAGCATTTTGTAGATGATAGGAATACAAAAGTGCCAGTAGTACACACCTGAGTATGAGTGAGGTATAAATATATATTAATGCCACATACTCCTTACCATCCAAAACAGCTTAGAAATTTCTTCAATTAGGTATGCCTCAGTCTTAAAGTATAATTTTGCATTTTGTCATCTGGACCAATAAGAATTTTCATGCCATTATATATCCTTCCCCATCTTGATTTTCTATATTGCTAGAGAAATTGGGCTGACACATGACTTAGTTTTCATTTAGTTACATTTTTTAATACTTTTCCAGCAGACATTCTAAAGTTTCAACCAAGATTTGCTTTAGTTTAGCTGTTTGAGATTAAATTATTTCCATCCAAATTTATATTTGGAACTTCACTACATCTTTTTAAATTCATGAGTTAAGGTAAAAACCAATTTATGTATTAAAAATTTATTATTTAAACTATATTTAAAAAATACTGTTTGTTAGAATAAACAGATATTTAGGTATAGCTCAAAATCCACATGTAAACTTTGTCAATTTCAACACAATAATTTTATTTTCCTTCAACCCTTTCAAAAAAATAATCTAAGAGTCATGACATACCTTACCTGTTTTTTCAATTACCTATACAATTTGCAAAACTCAAACTCTTTATTTTATATGTAATGATACCATTAGCTAGCATTTTCAAGCCCTGATATCACCCAATTTTTATAATAGGTTAGAATAGGGGTAATGTAACAGCATTACATTTTCAAATGCACTAATATTTGTTGCATAGTAATGATAGAAACCTACTATGAATATACTAAATATTCATTTGTTAAAATAATTTTCCATAGTATTAAACACTATTTAGCATGTGGTTCATAAAAGAACATATAAAAATACCCAATAAGCATATAAAAAAACACTCAATATTGCTAACCATCAGGGAAATGCACATGGAAACTCTATTGAGAAGTCATCTCTCACCTGTCAGGACAGCCACTATCAAACAGGTATCAGTAAGGATGTGGAGAAATTGGAACCCTGTGCACCGCTTGTGTAAATGTAAAATATTATAGCTTTTATGAAAAATAGCATGTCAATTCCTCAAAAGATTAAAAAAGAATCACTAATTCAGCCAGAAATTCCACTTCTGGATATTTATCCAAAGAATTCAAATCTGGATTTTGAGGAGATAGTTGCACTTCCATAGTATTTGCAGAATTATTTACAAAAACCAAGTTGTGGAAACTACCTAAATGTCCATCGACTAATAAATGAATACAGAATATTTTATATGTGTGTATATACATAAAAAGCTATATGTAAATATTCATTAGCTGTACCATACTTGTATATGCATATACATAATAAATGTCATACAATGTCAGAAGTGTATATATATACACATATTTATATGGCATTAGAAATGTGATACACAAAGTGAAATATTATTAAGCCATAAAAAGAAGAGAATCTGTCATATGGTACATTATGAATGAATCTTTAGGATGTTACACTAACAGAAATGAGCCAGTCGCAGGACAAATACTGCAGGAGTCCACTAATACAAAATATCCAAAGCATTCAAACTCATAGAAGGAGAAAGTAGAATGGTAATACTAGGGGCTTTTGGCAGGGAGAACGAAGAAATGTTGTTCAATGATATAAAGTTTTATCCATGCAACATGAAAAGTTCTAGAGATACTTTGTACTTACAGTTAACAACACTGCATTTTTCACTTAAGATTTTTTAAGAGGGTAGATTTCCTTACATGTTTTGTTGTTGTTGTTGTTGTTGTTTGAATTTTTTTGAATTTTTTGGCGGGGGCCAGTTATGAAACCACCACCTTCAGTATATGGGGCCTGTGCCCTACTCCTTTGTGCCACAGGTGCCGCCCCTTACATGTTTTTTTTTGTTTGTTTATTTGTTTGTTTTTTTTCCCTCAAATTTAAAAAATATGCAATTCATAATGACAAAGTATAAATTTATGCCAACTTAGTTGTTTCTTTAGAATAATTAAATATATTTTGCATCCATTAATATCCCCTTGGCTGTTTATTGAAGCTTGCTTGTATAAGATAACTGGTGGTAATAAGGGTTAATTTCTCTGACCATAAAAACAATCAGAAGAAACAACAGGACATAGTGATAAGCAGACAAAATGCAGTGTCTTATGGACTTTGATTTGATTCCACACTCCCTAAAATATGGGAGCTTGATGCATTGTTTTTCTGCCCGCACATCTCAAAAAGTGTGAATAAGGATAGGCAATCATATGTTTTTTAGGTGTAATAATGTATTTTATACAAAATGCAGTCCTGTGTACCTAGTAGCATGTAAAAGGCTCACTGAGCACCAGCAATGGTAGTAATAGGGATAGTAGCATTGGCAACAATGGCAGGAGAAATGGCAGTTCTAGAAATAGCAAAGGTGGTAGTAACCATGACAGAAGTAACAGTTGTGACAGCAAGAAATACTAACAACAGGAATAGCAGTAGTAGCAGCATTCATAATCTCCACTTCTCCTGATTTATTTTTTATATAACTTATCACATTTAAAATAATATTAAGTGTATTTATTCATTATACAGATTTTTCATTTTCTATATCTTCCCAATACCATATAGCTCCATGGGATCAGAAATTTTTACCTACTTTTATTTCTGATAAATTCTTAAGTCCCAGAACAGTGCAGAAGCTCAATGAATATTTGTTAAATAGATATATATGTTGCATATTAGAAGCTCTATTATTTTCAGAGTTTCTGTCTTTCATGTGTAAGTTTCAAGCCCGCACCCCAAATGAAACCCTACACCCAACATCAGCAGCAACTTTAGTTCTTATGGAACAGGGGCTAACACAGGGGCACACAAGAGGTTGGGAAACATTTTCTAATTAATTTATTGAGTACATATTTATTGAGCACCTACCATGCTAGATGCTGAGAGACAATTATTATCATAATTATTATCTTCAAGGAGCTCACAGTAGGAGAGGAGAAATTAACATTAAGCACACATTTATAGTAAAATTATTTCAAGTTAGTCAACACTTATCTTTGAGTTTCTGCTATTTCTTGGGTTGTGCTTTAGTTGTTAGGGACACCACAGTGAACAAAAGTGTTTCTTACCAGATGGAGGTTTTCTAATAGGAAAATATAGTCATTGAACAAATTTATAAGTAAATTTGCATTGCATGAACTAGTGATAAATGCTATGGAGAAAAAAAAATAAGGAAAATTAAGAACAGGAGGTGCAAGAGGTGGGAGCAATAGCTATTTTACCTAGGATAGCTAGGGTAGGCAATGTCAATAAGGTGGTGTTTGAGTGAAGATTTAAGGATTTTAGGAGTGGATCATGGAGATAATCTGGAGAAAGGATTTTAGCCAAAGGAAATAGCAGCTAATTCAATCCCCCAGAGGCAGGATGTATACAACATGTTGAAGGATCAGCAAGGAGACCACTATGGCAGGAGAAGAAAAAAGGAGATGAGTTAAGGGCATAGACAGAAGCCAAATAGGCAAGAGCTATGTGAAAACATTGTTAAGATTTTTAGGTAAATTATGGCAGGATATGACTTAGGTTTTTTTATTATGATTAAATCATAGCTATGTACATTAATGCATTAAATTGTGTAATATGTACACCATGGGATGTTATGCAGCCTTAAAAAAGATGGAGACGTTACCTCTTTTATGTTTACAAGGATGGAGCTGGAACACATTCTTCTTAGTAAAGTGTCTCAAGAATGGAAGAAAAAGTATCCAATGTACTCAGCTCTACTATGACTAAGGTTTTTAAGGGATCACTTGGGCTATGTGAGAATATACCATAAGGATCAGGGGAGAAACAACGAAACTAGATGGAATAAAAAGAGATGAAAATACTTGAATATTAGCAGACTATGATGGTGACTTCAGCTAAGTTGCTTGCCATAAAAATGGCCATTGATGAGGTTCTATTCTTGATTTATATTTAAGGCAAGGATGTTAGAATTTACTAATGAATTAGATATGGGGTATAAAGAGGAAGAGAGAGTGTAATGTTGGCTTCTGTATATTGGGTGTGAACATTTGGTAAAATGGGTGTGCTATTGGCTGAGCTAAGAATTCAGAGGAGCAAGCATTGGGGAGAAGACTTGAAGTTGAATTATGATTGTCTTTGATATAAATCAACTTCAGCAAATCAATACAAACATGTACTAGATAATGTAAAACCTCAGAAGAGAGAAGTTTTGACACCCTAAGTTTTGAGGGTGTCAAAAAAAGAGAGTTAAAAAACACTTTCTAGAAGATGCAACAACTGAAGAAAGTGACAAGAATAAGTAGAAATTATCCAAAAATTTGAGAAAGGCAGTATGGGAAGAGCAGTCTGCATTAACAAAGCCATGGAAACAACATGTAGGTGAGATAAACAAAATCAGTTTGATATTGTTGGAACTTAAAATTTCAATAAATGATAAAAACTTGTGTTGCATCCTCTTGTCAATCAAGAATCATTAAAAGCTTTCAAGGAGGAAAGACAGATGTTGACATGTAGAGAGAGTGCCAAAAAAAGGTATATACATTTTAAGAAAGGAAAAATATGTGTTAAATGTGTAATGCTCAATATATGAGGCAGGGCAATTAAGTTCGTGAACTGATCCTAGAAACTGTCACATCCCACATGGCTGACAATCACTATGTTGATTCTTACCTTGGGTAGCTAGGCATTGATGCAGTGCTTACTCCACCCTTCAAAGCAATTTGGAGGGTTGGGCACCATAGCTAAAGCCTTTAATCCCAGCACTGTGGGAGACCAAGGCAGGTATATTTCCTGAGCTCAGGAGTATGAGACCAGCCTAAGCTAGAGCCAGACCCTGTCTCTAGGGGTCTAATAGAATAGACCAGGGGTTGTAGCAGGCACCTGTAGTTCCAGCTACTCTGGAGGCTAAGGCAAGAGGATTGCTTGAGCCCAAGAGTTTGAGGTTGCTTGAGCTATGATGCCACTGTAGTCTACCAAGGGCAACAATGTGAGAGTCTGTCCCAAAAATATAAAAAAGCAATTTGGAACTTTTTCAGGAATGGCCATTAGAGCTGTCATCATAGGTCTAACAATTAAGTTTGTGAACTCATCCTAGAAAAAGTGCTACATATCTCATTGCTGAATATCACTACAAGCAACAAATGGCCAAGGGGAGTATATTAAAGGTGACTGTAGTGACATTCAGCAATGAGGTATGCAGGAATTAAGTTCACAAACCTAATTACCAAACCTCCCATGATGGTAGCTCTGATAGCCATTCCAGAAAAAGAGTTCCAAAATTTCTTTAAAGGGTGAACTAAACACTGGCATCAGTGTATAGCTTCCCAAGGACAGCACTTTGAAGGAAGGTGATATTCACCAATGAGGTGTGTAGCACCTTTCCTAGGTTGAGTTCATGAACTAAATTGTCTAACCTTGAATGCCAGTAACAAAGGATGGAATACAAGTCATATCAAGCACCTTTTGTAAATGCAGAAGTCAAAAGCGACTTGAGTATTAACATTTAATAGAGTTCTTTCCTTTATTAAAAGTGTATATAATGTACACAGCTATGATTTAACAACTAAAAAATTAAAAAAAATAAATAAATAAAAATAAAAGAAAATTAAAAAAAGTTAAAAAGAAAAGATGAAAGTGGAAAGTGAGGTTTGGGTGAGGATGATTTCAATTCACATATTAATGAGCAAGATATCTAGAGACTTACTCTTCCTTACTGAGCACAGGGAAGCAGGGAAGCAGGAATATTCTTTAAGCTAAATCATATACAATGTATCTAGGAATGCGCCACTGGATACTTTGACAAACAATTGAATTAACAATTGAATTATTCTACTTCCAATACAGTGTGGACAGCTGTGTTTGTAAAGTGTAGGAGTGTCTTCATTGTAATGCTCATAGGGGGGTATGTCCTTGATTAAAAAAAAAAGTGTATATATTAAAAAAGTGTATATATTAAAAGCAACCTATGTATAAGTTTATGTAGGTAATTCTAAGAATTGTGTGGGGAGTGTATGTGTGTGTTTGTGTTTGTGTATCTGTGGAGCAGCAGAGAGATTTATGAAGGAAGTACATATAGGAAATTATGAGATTCTGTACTAGGGCAAAAGAAAACAGATCAAGAGAAAGATACAAAGTCAAGGTATTATAAAGATAAAAGGAGAATGACTGTATATATATATATATATATATATATATATATGAAAGAGCGAGAACAGTGGTGATTTCAATCTCTGTATGTCTAATAGGGTAGGTGGTGTGCTATCAAGCAAGATAGGAAATACAGGAGAAAAGGCAGGGTTAAGAGAAAAGTTTATCAAATGAACTTAACAAAATAATAATAATGACAGCAATAACTGCCTTTATGTTTGTATGTGTTAGTCATTTTACATGCATTTTCTCCTGCAATCTTTATGACTCAATAAGATAAGCAGATAAAAGGAAGAAAGTAATTCTTACAGAATGTATACAAATTGACTAATGAGGAAGAACAGGGATTCAAACCTTAATATATGCATATTTTTAATCTAGATCCCAAATTCTTAACCACTGGGCTATGGATAACTAAATTCAAAAATCATAAAAAAAATAAAATAAAATAAATTTTAAAAAAGCAATAGAAATTTGAGCGCCATATGTATATAGGTTTTACATAAGATTTTAAATCAAAACCATAATAGTTGATAACTAAAGAAAAGTATGACAAATAAAACGTGATATGATGTTGCCAGAACCCTAACAAATAATATATAAAATATGTACAAAAAAAAAATAAAAAAAGAAGAACACAGAAAAGAGACAAAAAAGGAGTACATGGGGGAAAAAGAAAGAACCAACAGAAGAATACAAATTCTTAAGGGTAAACAGAAAAGGGCATTTCAAGCAGAATGTGGAAGGCAGTTCCTTGTATGTGCATTAGATTTGGCAATTAGGAAAACGTTAATGAGTAGAGATTTTGTAGTGTGGCAAGAAAAGAAACCAGAAACAGTTTCAAGAAGGAAATGAGAGCTAGGGAATTCAAGTCTGTGTGTGTACTCTACACTTTGAAAAAAGTCAATGAGAAAGAGAAAAATGAAATTTTAAGGTAGTTGTAGCTGATTCAGAACCATAAGTTTTTGAAAAAGAATTATTTTCAATTGTTCTGATAAAAAAAAAAAAAAAACATTGTTGAAGGACGGAAATATCATGTAGAATGGGAGATGGAGATTCATAACAAAGAGGGTATGATAGATGAAGTAAGATTCTGGAATATCACCAAAGGGATATTATGAGGGTATAGAATCAGATTTGGCCTTGAACACAATCCATTATTCTGTGAGTCTGAACAAAATAAATGTAAGTAAGTGTATGATTGTACATTTCTGTATGTGGAGGGGAAATAAAATTTAAAGGGATCAAACAATCTCCTATTGATCTTCCAGGGCAGGTGAGTAAGCTTGGCAGTAAGCAGGGAGCTTGAGAGGAGGAGGTACAACCTCATGATGGGGAGGGTCTATGCCAAAGTCAGGTGACAGAATAGAAAAGCCAGGTGAATTTGATCATTATAAACATATAATGCTACTGTTGAGGAAATGTTGTGGGGAAGACACAGGAAACATAACAACATGAGGAAAAAATAGAGGTTATAGAAACCAGCTTCTTTTACCTAACATTTTACATAATATATCCCACAGCCCAGATGCAGCTCATCTTTGTAATTGACATACCATAATAAGGATTAAGTAGAACTCAACCATACATTTCCCTTAACGTTGGCTTGGATAAAATCATCCCTTTGAATCTCAAATATGAGAAGATTTCTTCATACTTTTCACCGTCATCCAAATTCTTACCATCTAGAAAAAAACTTTATTGGGTATATGATATATGTGACACTCATAATAGGAGAGAAAGTAGAGAATGTGGATCTATCATAAAAATATGTTGTCCAAATTTTATTACAACTTCTTTAGCTGGTATTTAATCAAAAGCAATCAATGATTGCTTTTCTCTGAAACTTCATTTAGTGGTGAGTTTTGCTGCAAATATTGTTTTTTGTTTTCTCCAAGTAATGATCTATAATTATCCTCAAGTGAATTAGAAAAATCAAAGAAAACTATTTTATTTTATCTTCTGACGTAATGGGTCTTTTCTTCCTAGCTTTTTTTTTTTTTTCTCTGAAAGAAGGCTTTTTCCAGGTGCCAAACGAACTCAATTTGTGAAACCTTAATGATTTTGTCATTCTAAAGATATTACAGGAAAATGCCTGCAGTTCCCTTTTATTTTTCTCTCATTCCCCTTGGTGAACACCCTCAATGTCATCAACATGGGGTTTATCTCTTAGATAATGGTACTCGGTTTATTATTTCTTTTTTGATTTCCAATTTTTGTCCTGACTTTCAAATCTGTATGAGTCAGATTTTGGCAGTCACAATATGAACAATATGCCAGGAAAATAGTTTGTTTTAACCATTATAATTTTACAAATTTTAATACACAAATTACAAATTCCATCCTAATCAAGAAATCTTGATCAAGGAACATTTTATTCAATGTTATTAATTGAACTGGTATCCAACAACAGTTAAGTAATATATTCTGCTCACCTTGATGGTTTCCTATTACTAATGGCTGTTTTGTTGTACCCATAATCTTTAGATGTCTTTGGAGCATCAGCATGTTACTAAAGTAATTAGACCTGAGTACAAAGTTCTTACAAACAAAAACCTAGATATCAGCTAAATAAGCAGATTATTAGGTTGAAACATGAATAGTAATATTAGATCAGCTTACTAAGTTATCAATTACCACATATATGTGGTGAATCCAATAAATTGCACATCTACAGGCTTATAAAAATATTGTATTTATATTGATTATTTCACTGAATCTGATATTGTTTATGAACATCTAATTCTACCACACTATCTACTTTAAAAAAGTCCCCAGTTGTCACGTATTAAAGATATTAGTCTATTTCATACATACAATATCTTTTGAACTCTCAAATTCTGTATTATCACAATATTACTACTTCAGATGGTAACTATAAAAGTCATATACCTATTTTTAAACATCTATTTTAGAAAAGTATTATAAAATTTTGCAAAAATTCTTAGTAAAAATAATATAGTTAAACTTTAATAAATATTGAGCTATCTCTAATAAGAATCATCTATGACATATGTGGGCCTTAATGTGTTAATTAACATGTGTTAATTTGTGTTAATTAACTTACATTGTATAATGCCACAGGGTTTTAATACATCACTTTTCTGAATATCATTTTATTGAATATCCATGACAACTGCAAAATAGTCAGGTAGTGTTAGTCTCTATTTTGAAATTGAAAACTAATGACCTCAAGAAAAATAAAGTAACTTGTCCAATGTGGTGCAAAAAATACCCAGACCTACATCTCCTGAAAAGATCATGCATCAAATAATAAAATTTATCAAATGAGAACATAGCTCTCACCATTCCAGGTGTGATGTAATCCATGGCAGTAGACTGCAGTTCTACATTTATTAATCCTGTCACCACAATGTACAATATGTGCTAAAGTCTGGGGATAAAATAATGAGAGAAACAAATAATATCCTTAATTTCAGAGAATCTGCACTAAAGATGTTAGTTAAATAAATGCAGTAATACATACTAATTTATAACCTGACCCAATTATTAACAGGAAAGTAACAAACTTATCTAAGGAAATAGTAAAGACCCACTTTGACTGAGGTCAGGAGGCTATTGAGGACAGCTTGTCCTGAGATCTGTACAGCAGATAATCCAAACGAGGTAAGACGGGGTGGTAGGCTAAACTATGCCAGAGGGGAAGGAGGATGTGCGCATGACTTGGGGCAAAAGAAAATGTAGGTGATTTGGAATACTGTAAGATCAGAGCAGCTGGAAAGAAAGAAATAAAGGACAAGAGGTTTGAGTTAAATGTTCTAGAGAAAGTAAGATGCCTGCAGGGCCTCTTAGGTAATGCCAAAGATTTAGAGCTGAGGAATCACTTTGACATCACCAAGATGGAAAAGTAAGTGATGATAACTAACCCTCAGGCTGCTACAAAACAAACAAACAAAAAACAGACAGAATTCGACAAAATGAAGCATCCCAAAGAGGGCTCCAGTACACATGAAATGATGCACAGCAACACAGCAAAGAATAAAAAACTGGACAATATTCATACAGAAAGAATCATTGGTGAGACTGGCATATCTAGATGTCAGGAGGCAGATACTAAGAAGAAATGTAAAGGCTGTTGGTACAACCACATCACAGGAATCACCATGGTCCCCAAAGCCCTTATCCATAGAGGAGAGCAACACTTTTTGCCACTAAAGTGACTACCAGCCATTCCTATGAGGTCTGCGCACTGCGCCTCCAAAGGAAAACACTAGGGATTCTACTAGAAAACTTTTAGAAGTGATTAAGAAATACAGCAATGTCTCAGGCTACAAAATCAACACCCACAAATCTGTACCTTTTATATATACCAACAACAACCAAGCCGAGCAAACAGTCAAGGACTCTATTCCTTTCATGTTTCAACATCTTTTTGTACCAACACTTGCCACCTTCTGACTTCAATATAGCTGATACACCTTCATCTCACTTCCTTCACAGATAGAAAAAAAGTGAAAAAGGAATGACACTTATGCTGGGAAGTCTAACCTTTCCCCAAAATCCTCAGACATTTTTATTGGCTAAGATTATGTCCTATAGTCATCTATAGGTGCAAGAGATTATTTTTAGCTGGGTATAGTGCCACCCTGAACAAGTAAGAAGAAGAGATTGAGGAATTAATATTAGGTCAACAATTATTGTCTCCCACCTAAGGTGAGCACAAGCAAAACTCGAATTATCTGACAACAGGGTTCATATATCCCTCTAAGGTTATTTTGTAAAATAGATTTCTAAGAACTGGACCACAGAGATGGGCATCTTTCTACAATTACAATTAAAGGTCCAGCTACATTTTGTGTGTGTGTGTGTGTGTGTGTGTGTGTATGTGTGTGTATGTGTAGTACAGAGTGGGGATAGGGGCATTATCTAACAGCATGCTAATATGTGACTAGTATAAAAATAATATTGACTAAAAATCTATGATAACATTATAAAAAATAGAAGGAGCCAGAAACAGACAGCCAAGCAGAAGTTACAGAACTCACTCAACAATCCAAGCAATAGAAAAGTAAGTAGGGTACCTTCTACTCAAATGCATAACTGCCTAAACTTAATCACAGCAAACAGCAGAGCTTTCAGGGAGGCCGTCCAAGCATAATTTCCCATCTGTAACCTAAGTATGAAGCTGAATGACTTCATGGACTGAAAAGTGAAGTTCTCAATTTACGATCGTGTCTCCTGACTGCGAGGGATGGTCGTAGTCATCACGTTCTATCTGTGCATATGCGCACTCTGGTTTCTCTTCAGATCGCATAAATCTTTCGCCTTATTTGAGCATATGCTATGTTCACGTGAGCATGTGTGTGTGCACCATCATATGTGAGGCATTGTCCAAGCTAGTTATTCCAGAGTCAAATTTTAAATTTCTTTCTCAGCACTCCCCTTTACTCACCTGCACAATTCACTTGTGAGTAATGAAACCCCAGGAAGATATGACACCATAATGCTTCTGTCCTTTTCCTACTTCCTGAAATATGTACAAGGACACTTCTGATCACTCCAGAGACACCTAAAATATCTATGGTAGAAAGATGATTTTTGTAAGATTCGTCATTTTTATTTTCTCTTTATGTAGCTGTATCTCTTAACTACACGTAAGGCACACACGACAAATAGAAAATATAAACGTACCTTTTTTTCAGTTAGAATTAAAAGTCTTCAGGAAATTCATTGGAATGGCAATAAGAAATGCACACTCATACATTATTAATCTCCGCTATAAAAATGGGATTTAGAGTAACATGATCCTTACGGCCTGTGCTCCTGAGATGCAGAGACATGCGCCTTTTTTTGCCAGAGGCTTTAAAGCAGAACTGTTCCACTTCATGCTGATGGCATTGCAGCATCAAACAGCACCAGTGAAATTGTGCAGGGTCTTCCAAACGAATTTCTAGATTTCATTATCAAAAAAATTGTCTGCCCATTTGTACTGCCTGTCTTAGTCCAAACTGACAGCATGAACTGGAATCACTCCAAAATGTTTTTTTTTTTTTTTTTGGTAGGGCTCTCTCCCAGAACACAAGGGCAGTTGTGAGAATGTGATTTCAGAGTTCCATTACATTACCTCACTGTCTTCTTCTCCCCACCACACACACACAAAAATCCTAACGAGAGGATTTGTTGATGTTTTTATTTTGTTGTTCTGAATGAGGACATTTGTATTTAAAATTTCCTGCTGGGAAAAGTTGAACATAGTTGGACCAGGTTTTTTATTTTTTAATATTGGAAATGAGGACAAAAATCCTGTGTTTCCAGTGGTGTCACTTGAACTAACTACAATCTCATGGACTAAGTCAAATTTCCACAGGAGTAAGTACAGTTTGCACGCCCACCTTTTCATTGTGTAGACAATGACGCTGGATTTCATATAGGTTAGTTGTTTTGAGCCAGGTATTTAGGCTTGGACTTGTTACCCATTTACGTCCTAGTTTCTAGGATTCCCCCATAAAGTAAGACATGATGTTAGGTTGACTCATATGAAATTGTCATTTTTCTGAGTCGAATGTGGTTGAGTACAGAAAATTTCAGTTGGCTTATGCTAATATTTGACCTTGACTAGAAAAATAATTCAGAGTAAACTATAACTGCCTCTCTTCCTTAAGAGTTTACCCCAAGGGCTTGGCACCCATAGCTCAGTGGTTAGGGCGCCAGCCACATATTCCAGGACTGGAGGGTTCAAACCTGGCCAGGCCTGCTAAACAACAATGACAACAACAACAGAATAGCTGGGCGTTGAGGTGGGTGCCTGTAGTCCCAGCTACTTGGGAGGCTGAGGCAAGAGAATTGCTCAAGCCCAAGAGTTTGAGGTTACTGTGAGCTGTGACACCATTGCACTCTACTGAGGGCAACATAATGAGTCTCTGTCTCAAAGGAGAAAAAAAAAGTTTACTCCAGGATCCTCCTTTCCTCTGAATGGTTCCAGAGAAAGTACCTTTTAAGTTATTTCATAATCTCCCTGCAGAAGACACAGTATGGCACAAGAATTTGGACCAACATGGCTCAAACTGTGGTTATCCATTTCCATAACCTTAGGTTCCTTATTAATAGCATCTCCAGTATTACTCACAGTGGGTGTCATGGATTTTCATGATGTTTGTAAATACGTCTTCAAATATTCTGGGGGAAAGATGAGCCTATGTTCATCTAACAGATGGGAAAACTGAGGCCACCTGTGAGGAGAGTGTCTTTGCTGTAGTTATTACTCAGGCAGTAAAGATGTCAATCTCAAGTCCTGTGCTGACTTCTGCCCCTCCACACTCCAATGGGCTTCCACATCTGCGACTGCTCAGGGCCCATTACATTGTTTCAGTCAACACGTAGTTATTCGTCTGCCCTTCTCATCACTAAATGTTAATAATAATAGTACCTCCCTTAGACAGTTGTTGTGAGAATTAAGCTAGTTAATCTATGTGAAACATTTAGTGTTTGTTTTGGAAAAGTGCTATGTATGTTAGCTATCGTTATTTAAATTTTTTATTCAAAAGCTGAAACTTGATGAAAAAAAACTACACTTTAATTACAACGATAAGCAAGAAAGTGACAATATGAAAAATATGACCCCCCCAAATCCTTTAAGAGAACGAGTATCACATTCTGTTGCAATGGAGGTTTTATGTTTCAGCATCCAGGCAGTTCATCCACATTCCTCTTTGTTTATAGTCTTATGTTGGGCTGAAGAATGATTTTAGGAAGTTATAAAAAGCCAAGGTTTTTACCATAGCACCTGGACCCAAGCATACTGTGGGCAGGTGCTGAGAAACCATTCTCCATCTCTGGTGCCAAAACACCTCAGCCCTTTCACTGCCACGACCCTGGTCTTGGACATCACCCAGGCAGCTGCTGCCAATCCAGCAGGCCTGTTTGATGGTGCAATGTTTTAGGAATTGAGTTTATGAAATGAATTCTCTGGCTGCCTCTCACAGCTGGGCTTTCTACAAGGCCTGTGGAATTAGAGCTGCTGGTCTCTGAGCTCATTGCATAATGGCCAGGTACAAAATTCTCAAAAAGACTCAAAGGAAGAAATTGGCAGCTTCTGAATTATAGTATACTACTAATAGATTGTTTTTTCCAAAGACCAAAAACAGTACATAAGACTGTGCTATTAACCTGCTAATAGGTAAGTCTTGTCTTGTACACCAGGTCATATACACTTTCCCAGCCATATTATAATTGCTATTGTTCTAACACCACAAATACTTGTTCGGTTGTTTTTTTGTGACTAACAATTTGCTTCAGGGTTATTACAAATGTCGGAATATAAACTTTGAATTTGGGACTGATCAGTGAGGATCTGTCTGCTGGGGTCCCAGGAGGGAGAGAGTCAAGCAGATGATGGATGGATCACGGAATGGCAAACTTGGGTCAGGGTGGCCTGGTTCCTGGATGCTGTACACTGTGGGTAGAAATGCTGGTTGTGAACAGTTGCTCATGGGAGTGAGAAATCGAGTTGGGAAAAGACAAACTGTGTAGGCAAAACAAATGAAAGAGCGGATTATATTTATGGTGGGCTGGAAAGTATTGCCCTTGATAGAATATTTGAAAGGCTGAGGTGGAGAGAATGGTTCAAAGTGTGTGAATTTAGGCAATTTAGGGTCTGTGTTCACAGAAGTTAGGAAAATAGCACGTGTGATTCATAAATCAAGGATCAGTGAATTTTCTTGGTTACAGAAATAATAGTTCTTTCAAGAAACAAAATTTTACACTTGAAAATTAAACAAGAAAAGTCCCTCGGTAAGAAAATATCTTGGCACACTCTAATAAATAAATAGTATTTCCTCCAAATTTGTTCTCATAAATTAAAACTGGAAGTTAAAAAAAAAAATCAGTGAAAAAAGTAACAATATTGAAATCAACATAAGTGGGAAACGTTGCCGCAGCTGAACTAACTGGAAGGAATTTGCTCTCCGTTTTGATGCGAGGAGCAAGGTTTGCCCCAAACTAGAATTTCTTGCAATGCCTAATAAAAGGTTGCAGGATTTCTAAACCCGAAAAATACAGTGTTAAACATAAGTAAATTTCTTAATTGCAAAACTTTGCAGGAATCTTTTAAAAATGAATCACTAATAAGCCCCATAGAGTGCACAGGGACTAATGTTTTTGCAACACATTTTGAAAAATGTTACCTGAGAGGTCTCTGCAATTCTTTTTTGAGCCTAGGATATCTTAATACAACTTATTTAATGGTAGGTATTGTTGTGTCTGAAACATTTTACACATATTCTTTTTTTTTTTTGAGACAGAGTCTCACTTTCTCACCCTAGGTAGAGTGCTGTGGTATCACAGCTTATAGGAACCTCAAACTCTTGGGTTGAAGCAATTTTCTTGCCTCAGCCTCCTGAGGAGCTGGGATTATAGGCACCCACCATGCCTGGCTATTTTAAGAGATGAGGTCTCTCTTTGGCTCAGGCTGGTCTCAAACTTGTGAGTTCAGGCAATCCACCTGCCTCAGCTTCTCCGAGTGCTGGGCTTATAGGCGTGAGCCACTGTGCCTGGCCTTACACATATTCTTTTTAATTCTTAACAGTCATGTATGCTAGGCATTATAGTTGCATATTATGATTAAGGAAAGAACCTCAGAGAAGTTAATGTATCTATCCAAAGTCATACTGCTAGTAAATGATTAAGCTGGGTTTTAAATACAGTCCATATCAATATACTGCCTTTTTTTTTTTCTGTAGAAATATAATTTCCTTCTGCATGAATATTCTTGAATGCCACAGGATTCTCTCTGTTTTCTGGAAAGGTGGTAGTCTTCTACCTTTTAGAATTAATTATAATAAGGAATACACTTTTGATAAACTTAATGCTTGATTTAAATGGCTATTGTGGAAGGCCCAGAGTGATAAAGAAAACAAAGGAATGAAATCATTCCGTATGAAGCAGGATATAACCAAATTGTGTAGCTGAGTAAGACTTGAAAATTATTTTCAAGGCCGCATTAATGCATCATCTACTTACTGGCTTCCCCCTGGCTTGTGCTGTTACTTTGCCAGATTCAGATTTGATTTAATAAGCTTAAAAAAAAAAACCCATTTATGAGATACCCTTGCAATGCTTCAAACATGTTCAACTTGAAAGCATCTTGGAGACTTTGTTGAACCAGAAGGACCATATCTTACACATTTCTCATTTTGCTTTGAAATAAAAGCCTCTGCTTTCTTGTCCTTGTACACTTACTGGTAAATCCTGGTCTATAAGTTTAAAACTGTTTTCCTATAGGAAAAATCCTTGCTTCTTTACCTTTGCTTCAACCATACTAAACGGTTGACAAAGCACAACTGCCAACTTTAATGATTTTTGCCTTCCCAGCCAAGCCTTTCTTTATAACAAGGGTCTTCATATTCCTAATGGATGATTTCTAAAGAGAACCATTCAGGAAGCTTACTTTCCTAACTCTAGTGCTATTGACTTAAAAAAAAAAAAAAAAAAAATCATTTCAGCTGTATGGCGAAATTTTTTTCATTTTATTTTATGAATTCAGAATGCCTGATTTAATAAACCATTCAAGGTTTTTTTCTACATGGCACAAACTGTTTTCTAACCTACACTCTAACTCCTCTTGACTCTATTTCCACCGTAAGCATGGCATCACAAAGCTGTTAGATTAAGCCTTTTGAGGCCAGTTTCCTGTTTCTAAAACAGCTTGGTGCACAGAAGCACAGGTTAAAGAATTCATCAGAGATTTTTGGGTACTCAACCAAAGTTGAGTCCCTGAAAGTTGTCTGTTTGCCTAGGAAAAGCGTAAAAAGATAAATGCTAAGATTACCTCTGAGAGCAAACAGAGAGAGAGGGAGAAGTGGCCATCAGAGCAACAGACATGAAGAAGGGAAATAGTATCTCCTAGGAAAGAAAAGAAAATAAAGAGATGGAAGAGGAAGGTGGGAGAGTGGAGACTGGCATATTTCCTTATAGTGATGTTCTACCTATAGACTGAGGAGGGAATGATTTCCTCAAGATATGGCTGGAGAGTCCCGTCCTTGGAAAGGACATGGAAATCCCCAGCCTTTCAAAGTATATTGAGTTGTTCAAGCCCAATCAGACCACAGTCAGACCTGAAGAGACTCTGAACATTAGGACCATAATACCTCAGTGGTAACCATGATGGACAGAAGGCCAATGTCCCATAATGCCTCAATGGCAACCATGATGGACAAAAGACTGATGTCCAATAATGCCTCAAGGGTAACTGTGATGGAAAGAAGGTTGATGTCCCATAATGCCTCAGTAGTAACCATGATGGACAGCAGACTGATGTCCCATAATGCCTCAGGGGTAACTGTGATGGAAAGAAGGCTGATGTCCCATAATGCTTCAGTAGTAACCATGATGGACAGAAGACTGATGTCCAATAATGCCTCGGTGGTAACTGTGATGGAAAGAAGGCTGATGTCCCATAATGCCTCAGTAGTAACCATGATGGACAGAAGACTGATGTCCCATAATGCCTCAGTGGTAACCGTGATAGACAGAAGGCTAATGTCCCAGGGGCTTCCTCATTTCTAGAAGTACAGTGGTCCATATAATAATTGTGATTAAATTTCCCACCAGCACAGCAGGTTGAGTCAGAATTAGGATGTTTTAGAGGGAGGGAACAGTAAAATTTCCTGAACACCTAGGGTCTTAGATTTATAATAATGACACACATTTGCTTCATTTGAATTCTGCACCTATCAATAACTAGGAGAAATTTTAATTTTTTTCTCATAATTATGCTTAAGATATCATGATATGGAATGCCAGTTTAATAAATTTGTTCCTAAGATATTGTGGGCTCTGGAGAAATTCCCAAATTGCTTGATTTTGATTCAAGTAGGGCAGACTGTAACTAATTGTGTTGCCACTAAGATTTTGAAATAATTGAATCTTTGTTTTTTTCTTTTGATCCAAGTCCTAGAGAGTATTTCTCAATATAATAATATTTTCCTAGCATTACTTCAGCAGTCAAATAAGAATATAATCCAAAAAGCCCCCGGTATTCACTGCGACAATGCTCTTATGATAAAACCACAGAAAGAAGTTGTAATTAATGCAAGAAATAATGTGAACAATCTATTAACATAATCTGAATGAAATCCTTGCACTGTTAAATGCAGACACTAAGTGCTCACATAATACTTTATTAATTAACAAAGTATTTATCCACAGGGAAATGAGGATAAGAGACCATACACTTTGTCAGACTACAGGAAAATGTATTAGTGCTTCATAAGAAATGCATACAATTCAAACAATAGCATGATTATCTTTTTAAAGCAATTACATTTAATCTCAGAAGAAAGAATAAATACATTAATTCTTCCATGTTCCCTGATAAGCCACCAAGATACATAAGCGATCATTTTCTTTTCCTACAGCTCTGGAGGCTGATGACAATCCAGTGTGTGCTATTTAGGCAACTTATACAGTGAAATACCACTTAGGACACAAAAACATGTTATGAGATTAACTGACTTTTGGCTGAATAGAATTCTCTTCCTTGGGAAGCCGTGGTTTGTACTTGACTGCACTTTCAGCTTTGGGGACTTAGATGATAAGAAAGTGGATGTCTTACTCTGTTTCATGTTGCTGTAACAGAATACCTAAGGCTGTGTAATTTATAAAGAAAAGAGGTTTATTGGTCTCATAGTTCTGTAGGCTGGGAAGTTCAAGGGCATGGGGCGGCTTCTGGCAAGAGTTTTTGTAATGAACCATTACATGGTAGAAAGTCAACGGGAAATGAACATGTGTGAAGTACCCAAGCAGGAAAAGGAAAGTTTTGGGAACCATCCCATTCCTGCAAAAGCAAGAGTTCACTCACTACTGTGAAAAGGCGTTAACCTATTCATGACAGAGCTTCCCCCTGACCCAAACACCTCCCACTCTGACCCACCTTCAACATTGCTCCAATTGAACTTCAACGTGACGTCTAAACAATGTCAGTGGCTTGCATATAATAGTTGTGTGTGGTGCTGAATTCCAAGTCTGCTTTCTCATTCTGGTGTGCTGGTCCGAAGCTAAGTATCACTGAGAATGCCTTCTCCTTTTAAAGCTCCAAACAGAAGTCAAAGCAGTTAGTGAGAAGATTTCTTTCTCTTGGCCCCACTTAGTGCCTGTGTCCTTTCAGAATTGGAGCTGTGTGTTTGGAGACTAAACAACAATACCTGAAATCATTCTCAGTTCTTATCAGCAACTTCAGCCCCCTAAGTACAAAACACAAGATCAGTATCATTTTCGAAATCTAGCAACAAGACTAGAATGATAGGCAAAGTTTTGAGTTTGTCTGTTGTGCGTCTTACCATTTTCTGCCACATCTTTTTCTCTCCTTTCTCTCCATCTTCTGCAGTCATTTTTGTAATTGTATGTCTTCTTTTGCTTTTTAAAATTACTGTGTTGCTTTCATTTTTTAGATATCATTTATTGTATGACTTAATAATAGCTTGGGGAAAGAAAAATAAGATACAGTGCTTTTATAGATCAATTCTATAAAACCAAACCGATTTTATAAATTTGTTTGAATAATAATCACAAAGTGCTATTATGTACCAAAAACAATTATAAGCACTTTTTATTCATGCATTCATTTAATCTTCACAACAACTCTAGTGCATAGCTACTGTTATTCTGTTATTGTCCTTATTTTATAGATGAGAAAACTGAAGCATGGAGAAATAAAGAAATTGCCCGATATTTCACAGGGAGTAAGTGGTAGGAGCCTAGTTGAGAAATTTTCACTTTTGTTTTCCATGTCATAAAGTACAATTATTAGGAAGACATAATGAGTAACCCATTGCCAAGTATTTAGCTATTTATCATATACATATATGAAGCTCCGACTGTGTGTTCTGGTGTAGAAGACTATCTTTGGATGGTGAGAGAGATTCTACCTCAAGGTGGTTACAGTTGTGCTGGGAAAAGAAGATACTCACATATATACCAAGGTATAAGAGAGAAGACTGCCCTTTGGATTGTGGCCACATATGCTATTTATAGACGCTTCTCTTAAAGTTCCAACTTCTTGCCTAAGATCACACAGTGGTAAGCAGTAGACTAGGACTCCAGCTCTGACTATCTGATCTCAGAGTGCATGTTTCAAACCACTCCCACCTCCTATCCGCTACTCCTTAGGAACCTCCAAAAACCCCACAGGAGGATTGCTGCTGTCCTGTGGCTTGAATTCCGCGTAGCAAGACATGATGATGGGGTAATCTTTATTTCTGGTAATTTTTCATTTTGAAACAATGTTTGGGATGTCACTATTTAATGGGAAATAATGCTGAAGTCAAGATACAAGAAACCAGAGATGGTGTCCACAAGCCATCAAATCTCAGAGCCAGAAACTAAGAAAGGTAAAGTTTTTTTGGAAACTGACCACAATTCCACTCCTGTTATTTCACTGCCATTGAGCAGGCCCATTCGTCTTCCAGATCATGCTCAATTTTTCAATTTGTTTATTCAGTTTCTTTAATATCTCATTTAAGACTTGATAGTTTATTAGTTTTAAAAACACGGTCATTTTAAAATCCAGGTTAGCTATGTTCAATTCAGAATGCACAACAATTTTTACTGAATAACAAGTGTCTGCTTTATAAAGTCTTCACTGCAACCTGTTTTTTCAACTTCCTCATTTCTAAAATGAATTTTTAAATTCTTCTTGGACAATCTATTCAGGTAGAAAACCTCTACTTGTCATCTTTTAACCTAATAAGCAGCAACAGTATGATTTCCAATCAGAAATGGCAAGAACATTAGCAGAAATATGAAGCCAGGAGCACTCAACTTTATTGACAAGCTGGAGGAAGTTTTCTTCTGTATCATTTAAAAAGCTGACTGGGATTTTTTTTTTTTCACATGAACAGCAAGCTTTCCAGTAATTAAATTCACTGGGGACTATGAGGAATGTGTTACATGTGGTTATAGATGAGATTTTTCTTGTTCATTCTGTAAACTGACTTTACTTAGGAGATACATTCAGATTCTTGTAGTTGAAATCGTATGTTGCAACTCCTTACACTGATGGCTGAGGTGATCCAGCATTTTTATCACGTATCTGGGAGAATCGGCTCTCTGTCTAAATAATACATTAAACAGAATCAATTTATAGAAAAATGTTCCCCTTAGTTAAAGCTGGGTAGAAATGAAGCAGAGATTCGAGTCTGGCACACTTTGGAGACATGGTGGCCTCATAAGGTAGGAAAAACCAAAACAATTTCTCAAAATAACTAAAATCAGAATTACAGTATTTTGCATAGTAGTTCTCAAATTCTTTTTGAAGTCACTACAAGTCTTTATCAATTATACTCATGGAAGCCACTATTGTATGTCTGTAATGCTAGAGTATTGATCTGCCTGGAAGACTTCAAATTCAACATGGCCAAATTTTGTTCCCAAGGAGGTCTTTCTATAGCATCTAGATACATTTCCCTGTTAAATGCTCTGTGAGCCCTACATTTCTTAGTATTTACCACAATTATAGAAATTAGTTTAAGTTGGCAATGCCAAGCTCTCTGTTTCCCAGTCATCAAGAGTTAACTCTTTTCTAACATTCAGGTAGTTAATTTGAATTCCCTGTTGCAGGGGCAAATGTAATGGCCTTTTGAGTATCATTCAGGGTTACCGGGAATGTGTGTTCATTCTCTCAGTAACTGTTACTTCCTTTTCAAAACATTGCTCCCAGCTTAGTTTTGATCAGGTTTCACTCTTTAATTACCATTCTCACCTGACTGTCCTAATCCTCTTGCCTATATCCTCTGAGTAGGTGACCACTCACTGGGATTTGCCCAAGATAGGGGCATTTCTGGGTTAGTACTAAAGAAGTACTAAGTAAACTCAAACAAGTTTTCACAGTATATAACTATGCTATGTCTAACAACTTCTGGAGGATTTGGGATAACAAAGGTAAAATAAACGCAGAGAGAGGGAGAGCAATCTAAATTCAGATTCCAGACATCAATGTACCTAAGTTTCATGGTCTCTTTTCCTTTCATCCTTAGCCTGCTGATATGTTGCACTATGGAAAATGTTCTCTCATGTCTTATATTCTGAGTCCCAAAGTTTCCACAAAGCTCTTTCCTCTTGATCTACCATGATAAAAAACCTAAGAATGGGGATATTTTTAAATGAATCACCATTTAACCTCCTTGTCTCCATCTCTTCACAAGGGCCAGTCTCTGAGGCTTGCCTTTCATCCCCACACATCAAACCCTACAAGTTCTAAAACTGCAGTCCATCTTCCAAGAATTGAAAGATTCTGAGTAAAATATTTAGGCAGGTTTCAATATTAGATTATATGCATTTGCCTTTTAAAAACAGGTGTCTGGCAGAATTCTGAGTGAAATAACACAGATCTGGAGGTGCACAGAAGTCATTTTTCTGTGATTAACACTGTATCTTGAGTCCATTAGACACTTAATAAATGCCTGTTAAATCAACTCATAAATACCTAAAACATGTAAGTAAAGACTATACTGAAAAAATTTATTATGAAAAATTTTATCTTTTTATCTCAATAAGAGACTCAATGTTAGTGGGCTCCAGAGTTAACTCAATGACTCCCTGCAGTCATGAAAAGTCATGTCACTTTCATCTTTTAGTTCTACTATTATCTGTAGCTTTGCTCTATCTCTCCTTCTTGTATGAGAGAGTGGTGCAAATTCTAAAAGTCATAGAAGGCATGATTACATCAACAGGAAATGGGGAAATATGTTTCTGGTTTTGGTTTTTTTTTTAGTTATGGAGGAAAAATCTTTACCAACAGTTCCCACCAGATTTCTCTTTTAAACTCATAAAGTTGAAGAAGGGCAAGCTAGGAAAACTAGTCTTTACGAAATCGATGTAGACTCCTCTAAAGGAGTGAGAGGAGGAATGGATGGCTAATGCTTGGGCAGCAAACAGAGATGTTCACTCACAGGAAAATTGGGATCTAGTCAGTAAATGGAGGTAGTGAGATTTCCTATGAAATGAATTTATGTGCAGGGATCTCTGACAGTTTTTAGACACTTTTTAGCAGAGGCTGAAGAGATGCTTAGCTGAACATTTCTTTGTCCCTGACACACAGAAAGATACCCTTTCCACCTTCCCTTGTGATTTGAATAGGGTGGTGTGACTGAGTTCTGACCAAAGGAAAGTGGGCAGAAGGGCCTTAGAGAACAACACAGACATTATCTCCCACATAAGTCTGTGATGGAAGTGACAAATATATTCTGTTGATTTTTGTCATTGGAATTTCTAGTTATGCTTGTTATTGCAGCATATTATTCCCTGCCCTACCTAATATACTCATTTACTGAGAAAAAAAACAACTCAGACTTCCAACAACTCCTCTATTAATAATGGCATGCAAGGTTAAAAGCAGAACATTCATTCTTCATTATATATCCCTGTGGCTTTAGAAGTCAACTTATATATAAAAGTTGATTGGAATTTATGTCTTGAGAACTTCTACCTTCAGCAGAGTTTGTGGAAAGAAAAATGAACAGAGCCCATTGAATTATTTTCATCATCTCCACAGAAGTGACTGCAAATTCATGATGAAGTTAGACTCAAGTTCATTCTTTAAGACACCATGAAAAGAAGCATCATCAGGTCAGTCGTTTTAGTCTTTATTTTTTGTGTTAGTCTTCATAACCTTAAATCTTACCATTGTGCCATTCAAACATTCAACAAGACTCCTGTGTGGCCATATTTTGTAAGTCTCTGGGGATTATAAAGACAGGCAATGTCTTGTCCTTGTAGAATTAACTGCATATATATTAACAACAAAAGCTTCATGTCATATGAATAATAGTAAAAGTGTACACATGCTCTAGGAGGCCAAGGCATCTTGAGCTCAGCAATTCAAGATCAGCCTGAACAAGAGTGAGACTCCATCTGTAAAAAATATAGCCAGGCATTTGTGGCAGGCACCTGTAGTCCCAGCTATACAGGAAGCTGATGCAAGAGAATCACTTGAGTCTAAGAGTTTGAGGTTTCTGTGAGCTGTGACATCTTGATACTCTACTAAGGTTGTCTACGTGAGAGTCTGTCTCGGAAAAAAAAAATGTATACATGGTGTAATGTAGCATAGAAGAAAATGTTACTAAATCACCTTGGGGGTGATTCAATATTATCAATCATACATAAAATCCAAATTAGTGACAAGAATGATATCAGTGCTCAGTCACGTTACCGTTTATCCTTCCTCCAAAGCCATGTTCTGCCCAATGTAGAAGCACTTTTGTTTGCATCAGAATTTTGTCTGTGACCAATGGTGTGGCACCAATTGGTTTTCCAAAAGAGACTAAAGTCTTGATTTATAGTGTTTGCCAGTCTCCATGGTGTAAATACTTCCATCATGGCCAATTTCAAACTACAACTCTTTAGTAACTGTTTAGCAAAATTGCTGAATATTAAATAATTTGGTGTTGTGAGCCAAATACCAATAGGGTAGCCCCACCCTACCACTGACATAATCTGGTAAGATGTCCCGAATCAGTATATCCCAACAGAACAACACTTACAAGGAAATTTTTAAATTTAGAATTTTTGTGATGATTGAGTCACTCCTTCAACAAATATTATTTTTGCCTTTACATGACACCCCCGCTATTGTGGTGTATCTGTTCTAATAGATAGTGATGAGTGTAATAGAGATAAACAAAGTAGGGTAAGAGGGACACTGGCATCTTATAGCAAGTACTACTTTATGTATATGATCCAGAAGCTTCTCATTTATCAGATCACATTTGAGCAAAGTTTAAAAGAAATTATAGAGAAAGCCATGCAGATATTTGGAAGAGAGCACGGAGGTGCTCAGCCTGAAGGAAAGTGCATTTGGCATTTTGAGAAGGAGTGAAAAGACCACTGTGTTCTCATTGAAATGCGGGGCAGTGCTCAGTGTAATAAGAACAAGGTGGAGGGATGGAATATAGTGTCTTAAAAGAAGGCCACGGCTTTCTTACCTAAAGAGCTTCTATACTTGTCTGAGGGTCTCGCCATGTCCACATATAAAGAGATACAAGGCAGCTCTGGCTTCCAGGAAGCAACCTGCATGGGCCTGCAGTCTCTCTGCATGTACCTGCGTGGGCCTGCAGTCTCTCTGCACGTGCATCCGTGACACGTGAACGCAAGAGATGGAAAGTGAAAGTGATTAGAGATGGTCCTTTGGGTTATCCTGATCCTCACCGAGTGCTCCATGAAACTCCACCGTCTGAACGGTAGAGGTGAGGCTTCCAAAGAAAACCCTATAGGGAGTGTGACACAGAAGGTTTTGCATAAATTAAATGTAACACAACTGTTCTTAGACCTGAGAGATCACCTTGTTTTCCTCTCCAATCTCCAGTTAGATTATTTATCTCAAATGGTTATCAAACATGCCTGTCTCTAGGCTAGGAGTCAAATAGCAATTTTGATGCTGAACGTAAGGAGAAGAGAATGAAAAGACTAAAGCAATCTAAACAAAATGGGACATGCTTTGGAAAAAGCCTAAAAGACATGGCACAGAGGATACCAGTCTTGGCAGATACATACAGAGCCAAAAAGTTAATAAATAAATTTTAAGATTGTATTTAAGTGTGGTTTTAGAAAAATGGATATTATAGAAAAAGTGATTCTCAGCTGTTTTTAAAGCAGTAGAATGCTTTTATTCCAATGTAATTGTACATGGAGTTCAATTGATAAAGCAAATAAAAATGCAGCTGCTCCAATAGAATAAGGAAAGGCCAAAGGCACTGTACCTCTGCCTCCCCCTTTCCTTCTGCAGCTGCTCCTGTAGCCCTGCCAGGTTATCCTTGCTCTCTGAAAAATGGAATTTCAAAAGCAAACATTGGAATGTTGCAACTTTTATCTATTTCATAGTGTTACAGCTTTTACATTTTATTAGCTTCTTTTAAATTGATAGACATTCACTAACAAAGTTGCAAATCTTTCTCCTTTCTCTGGTGGTAAATCTTCAGCCTGTAAATAGAATAGAAAGATGTAGCAACAAAAGTACAAGATTTGAACTCACCCATTTTATCCTCCCTGGCGCCCCTAGTGATACTGGCAGGAGATGACTGTATGTGTACAAAGTGCAATATTTACACCAGTGATAAATTTCTTGTCTGCCCTTATGGTCTGATTTATTTGAGCTTCATATCGCTTCTCAGATCCTTGACCCAGGGACTGTCGGTTATTTGCACTGTTTAAACTGAGTAGGTCTAATACATTTAATATTTATCTTGAGGAGGTCAGAGACCTTAGGTGAACTCTGTATCTAGTTAGCTGAAATGATTAATTCATACATCCAGAAGCTAAAGGGCGCTTTCTGTGACTTGTCTGCATCATTCTTTGAAATGCATCAGGATGTTTTAATGGCTTAAATGCACTGGTGATGAAGGTTTGAGGAGTGCTCAGTGCTGCTTGGTCCCATGTGGAATTATAGGCACAGAATCCAAAAGGGCTATTTAGCCCCTGCTTAAGCCATAACCAGGACAGAGAGGTTCATGGCCTTGTAATGTAAATCATCATCAGTCTCCAGTGAAGAATAGGAGGTGAATATATATCACTTCTGATTGGATGGCCCGCGAGGTGAATAAGCAGTCTGTACCACTTGGTGTTTCAAGAGAAACAGAAGTGAGAGCAGGGTTTGGAGAAATAAAGACACTCAAATGCCCAGGCCTTCCCTGTCTGTAGCCAGCTTTCTTATCTGTAAAACAGGATCAGGCATATCTGTTAATACAATGGTAGATTAGTTTGTTACACTAAAGTATTTACTCTTTTTCTACCAGCTTCATGGCAGGAATAAACTTTCTTACCCCAAGCCATGCAACTTGGTTAGCCTCAAGCTGGACAGGGTGTCCTTCATCACATTTTGGCTTTGGGCCACGTCACCTCATAGCTAACGGAATGTCAGTATATGTGATGCTGCAACAGTTTAAAATGTTTGCTATGAGAAAGGCATGCTCCTGCTATCTCAGGAGGAGGACAAGCTTGTGGAAGACACCTGGAACCAACCTGTGGCTTGACACTGAGCCCAGCCAATATCACAAACCCCCAGTTGACCCACAGATAGATGAGCAGGAATAGATGTATTTTTAAGTCACTGGGTTTTAGGGTGCTTTGTTACACAGCAATGGCTAGCTCGTACACAGACACACACACACACACACACACACACATGGTGATCATAAAATTTACGTGCAATTTAAAATAGTTGTCTATTTTACGATGCCCTGTATATATACATATATGTACGTATACATATATTTATGTGTGTGTGAGTGCACATGTGTGTGTGTGTGTGCATATATACACATATATGCGGGTTATTACAAGGATTAAATGAGTTAACAGAAACAACCTAATACATATATGATAGCCATCAACAAATACGCACTGAACAGAGAATTTTTTCCTTTATAAACAGTCTTCAATTAGTATTCGAGTTAATATATTTTCCTTCAAATATTGCTAGCCAAGAAAGAAGTATCCCATAGCCATTTGGCTGGAGTCTTGCCCTGAGGAGGAAATTCGGGACAGTTCTCTTCCCATTTCAAGGTGATTTCCCTTTTGTCCTGCCTGACCCTCCTAGTTCTCTCACATCCAGTGGGGAGCACTGAAAAGGTGGCAAAATTAGACATTTCTTGGGACTTTGCCACATGAGAGGCTTTGCACAAGCTTCTCTGGGTGTGCAGCTCTGAGCTTCTGAAAGCTTGTGGTCTGATGCTGTCTCCACCACTGGCTTTCCTGTCGCCTGTGGAACTTAACCTCCCTGTACTGCACTTCTCTGATTTCCATAATGGGGCTGATTATAATTGCCAACCTCACAGGATTGTTGTGTGAATTAACTAATGTTTGTAAAGTGCTTAGAGGTCCACAGATGAAAGGTGCTATATAAGCCTATTATTATGTCATCAGAAATGAAATTCCAATAAGATTACACTTTCATTTAAATCCCCATTAATTTTGTCATCATTCCAGATTAATTCTCACTGACTTTCCGGAGCAAATAAATAAATAAATAAATACATAGGAGAAAAGGGTGATATATTAAAATATGAAGCCTTCACACAGCAAGGAAATTAGCTAGAAAAAGCTAACACTTAGCAATGATTTTTAAATTATTATCCTTTAATGAGCCCTGATCATGTAATCAATATTATGTTCAACCTAGATATGGTCTCTGAGTTTACAAACTAAATTATGAACCTGACTGATTAAATAGCTAACATTTTCTATTTCAAGTATGTAGAAATGTATGCTATATAAAGGCCTGTAACTAAACTCATTTTTTAAATTGGACCTCTTGTTAACCCCAAAAGATTAAAAAAATTACATGTATAAAGAGTATATTTATGAAGTTATCATGTGGTCTGCTTAGCTCTATACTGAGTCCAGGGTGAAACGGTGTTGATATTCAGACCCACTTAGTTATTTGTATTATAAAGTTTGCTTATCTATAAAATCAGGAAATGTTACCCCATGAACAGCTGGTTTAATCCCCTCATTTTACAGATAAGAAAACAGAGGACTTGAGTATTTAAATATTTTATACAAAGTCACATACCTAGAGGTTGGCAAACCTGGGCTCTCTCCAGGGCTGTTTCCGAGAAGGCCATCTGCACCTGTGAAGATGAGGCTTCCTTTCTGCTCCACGTTGTAATGTGATCGTCTCTTCCACGCCCTTTCCATTCAGAGTTCAGAAGATGAACATTTGCAAGTTTCATTGCTCACTGAAGGTTCTTGTATTAACATTAGTAAAATGTCTGCGTTCATTCAGGCACCCTGCCGATTTAAGAAAATAAGACATTATTCTGGTTATCCTAAATACATAGAAATGAGTCCTTGTCCCAGAACTGTTGAGAAAAGACGGCAGATGGTGCACTGGAATCTGTTTTCTTCTTTGCAAATCAGGAAGGTAGATAAAATATCCAGTTCTCCAACGCTAAGCATCTATGCTTCTGAGGTGCTTGGGTTCATTAGAAGTAGAGAATGGCCCTGGATCCTATGCTTGTAATGAGTAAAGTTCACTGGACTCCATTAAATTGTAATGCCAGCAGGAGAAGGATGCTGGTGCTTCATTTTCTATTAGGTAGATGCTACATACCAATCATATAGGAAGAGTCTCTTTAGAGGCCTAATGCACACTCGTTTCTGAGGTTGCCTCTTGCTGCTGATGCCTGAAGATGCAAATTTTCTTTCTTAAATTGGGAGTGGTACCAAGTCCAACTAAACTTCACTGGGTTATGGATGGAGGAAATTATCTTTCATTTGATGACTGTAGTGATGCCAAAAGAAACCTGAAAGACAAATGCCTGCCTTAAATATTGAGACAGAGATAGATGGACTAAGAGAGGCACTATAGGAAATGGCACCGAAGGCTTTAGTTGCTGAGAATATTTTTTTCTTCCTTAGATTCGATTTGTCTTTCCACTCTGGTGCCAATTTTACCCATCAATTTGTTTTCTGTCTCTAAGAAATTGCAAATGTTGGTTGCTTAACATTTAGGGGCATAATCATGAGAACTCGTTCATTCATTCCTACATTCATTCATTCCTACATTTATTCATTTGGTTCTTTTCAAGAACTTCCTACTTTGTGAAAGGCATTGTAGTGACAAATATTGTTAATCGTAATCATAATTCCTACATGTCAGATCTTGTTCCATATGATATATATATACACATATGCATATGTAGCTATGTGTGTGTGTGTGTATATATATATATATATATATATTCATTTAATCCTAGCCTTAACTCTGTGATGTTAAAACATTGAACAGTTTGATGAGAATATTTCAGATTGTATATGAAACCAGCACATTGTACCCCTTGATTGCACTAATGTACACAGCTATGATTTAACAATAAATGAATAAATAAATAAATAAATTTCATAGATAAGAAAAAGGAGACACAGAGGTTGAGTAACTTCTTCAAGTTATCATATTAATCACATTTTTTATTTTCTGTATTGTATACTGTTTTGATGTCTTAAAAATCTTAGTGACTAGGGAGAGTTAGCCGTTCCAGGGTCAGACAACTCTTAGAGATAATGAAGAGCTAGGTCAAGAGCACATCTTTCTTTCTTTTCTTTTTCTTTTTTTTTTTTTCTTTTTGAGACAGAGTCTTCATGTTGCTCTTGGTAGAGAGCCATGGCATCACAGCTCACAGCAACCTCAAACTCTTGGGCTCAAGTGATTCTCTTGCCTCAGCCTCCCAAGTAGCTGGGACTACAGGTGCCCGCCACAATGCCTGGCTATTTTTTTGTTGTAATTTTCAATGTTGTTTAGCTGGCCCAGGCCGGGTTCAAACCCAATAGCCTGGGTGTATGTGGTTGGCGCCGTAACCACTGTGCTACAGGTGCCGATCCAAGAGCACATTTTTCATTTGCAAACCAACTAATGCCTAGTCCTAACCCAAACACCACTTAACAGTGGTGTTCAACCTTCCTAATGCCTCCTAATGCCGTGACCCTTTAATACAGTTCCTCACCTTGTGGTGACCTCCAACCATAAAATTATTTTTGTTGCTACTTCATAACTGTAATTTTGCTACTTTTATGAATTGTAATGTAAATATCTGATATTTAGGATGTATTTTCATTGTTACAGAGGGGTCATAACCCACAGGTTGAGAACTCTGCCTTAATATGACCTCACACGCCAAGCCAGTATTTCCCCTTGTTATGAATCATTCCAGGATGAGGTACCAGCTGGTACAGACTACTATAGCTCAGAACTTTGGACTTATTCAAACTAGCCAATAAAAACTCTCTATTCTGCCCTGCCTGGCTTTTCCCGTGGGAACCCTAATGAAAACTCTGGCCTGGGTTTTCCCCTTGCTCCAATTTTCTGCCTTCTGCCCAAATATGGTGGTTCCTTCTGCAGCCCTGCATAGTAAGCTGAACCTCTCGTTTCTAGAGAACTATGAGTAACATTAAATTTTTCTTTCACAGGTATTGATTTCTCTTGGTTACCCCTGCAAATTAACCCTTACAAATTAACACTTCAGCACTGGTGAGCCATAAGCCTGAATCTGTACTTTTAACACATGTACTGTACAGAAATAAATAACTACTTTAAAGGGCTTATATCTTTGTGGGGAAACAAAGTCAGAACCAAACAATTACATAGTAGAAAGTAAATACTAACCATGAGCATATCATTGTTCTCAAAAGCTCACTCAACAGTAGTATTGTCAATGTGAAAAGTATAATTGGTATAATTAGCATTTGGTGAAGTTTGCGTGAACTTTCTAGGTTTAATACAGTTCAGTCCAATTCCACAAACGTTTAAGCGCTTACTATATACAGGCACTTGTCAGTTACTGAAGATAAAAACAAAACAAAACAAGTATAAAATGTAAAAATGTATCCTTGAGTGCTCGATATGAGGACATAGGCTCATGGGAGGGAACCTTGATACAGCTTAATACCTGCAAACACAGAGGCTGCCGGAGATTGAGGGAAGGGTAATTAGTTTTGCTCCTAAAAAGAAGTCAGGGCAAGTAGACAGCAAAATTACTGTGAAGAATTAGAAATTAGACTTGGTGTCCATAGCTCAGTGGTTAGGGTGCCGGCCACATGCACCTGGGGCTGGTGAGTTCAAACCTAAACAACAATGACAACAATAACAACAACAACAACAAAAAATAGCAAGGCATTGTAGTGGGTGCCTGTAGTCCCAGCTACTGGGAGGCTGAAGCAAGAGAATTGCTTAAGTTCAAGAGTTTGAGGTTGTTTTGAACTGTGATGGCCACAGCACTCTACCAAGGGTGACATAGTGACCTCTGTCTTAAAAAAAAAAAAAAAAAGAATTAGAAATTAGGAAAGTTTTGTGGGAATTGTCACAAGTCTGGGGATAATAGGGACAAAGTGTGGAGTTTCATTTATCTGAAAGAAACAGAGTCAGCAAGGATTTTGAGACATGTTGTTTTGCAAGTCTGATAAATTGGTTTGTGTCTTTGAAGCCCTGATTGTGTTGAACACCAAAAGTCAGACAGAACAATATGCAGAATTTTGAGGCCAGATCACAGACACCCCTGTGTGGGAGTAGGGAGTGGGCCAGAGCAACACACAAAGTGCCAATTTTTTGAATTCAATAAATCTGAGTTCAAATCTCAACTTTCTTCCTCCCTCGCTCTGTCTTTCAGCAAGTTACCTAACCTCTCTGAAGTTCAATGCAAATAATTTTACCTACCTACATTGTGTAAAGTGCCTAGTATACAGTTAAGCCAACAAGAAAATTTTCACCCCCCCTCTGGACAAAACAATCTAGTCAATTCTATGTAGATACTTAGAACTCCCCCCAAATTACATAAATTTTAAGTATACCCCAAAAGCTATGGTTGTGAGAGTCCAGAGAGGTTTTTGTTAATACACACTGCAATGTGAGAATGACAAAAATAAGCTGAACAAACTGTCTTCCTTCTTTGTTCCTTGGGCCAGGACTCCTTTTCATGGGTAGGCCGTATGCTCAGACAAGCTTGTGGACTCTTAAAGTACAAGAAGCTGGGGGTGTATATTGGCAAAGGGTTATTCATACCGTGTAAGGATGAAAAGCAGAATGGTATATCAAATGGTTAGTGACTTGTCTTCATCTCCCAATTAGTGTACTTCATTGGCTTTCTGTCCCCAGATGACCAGGAACCACGTGCCTTCCCTGTCTTCCTCTCTGTTGCTGTATCAGATTTCCCCACAGTGTGCAAAAGCACCATTTCACTTGTGTTCACTATGAGACCTGCTGTCTGGGGCATTCAGTATAAAGAGGGTGCCAAAAAGTTGTGCACTTTTAAGAAAGGAAAAAAAACTGTATTAAAAATGTAATACTCAGGGTGGCACCTGTGGCTCAAAGGAGTAGGGCACCGGCCCCATATACCAGAGGTGGTGGGTTCAAACCCAGCCCCGGCCAAAAAAAAAGTAATGCTCAGTATATACTGATAACAAAAGACGAATACAAGTCACATTGGTCACCTCTTCCAATTGCAGAAGTCAAATGTGACTTGAGTATTACAAATTTTAGTATAGTTTGTCCTGTCCTAAAATGTGTACACATTTTTTGGCACCCTCTGAAGAGGTATATATTTTAAAGATGTGGTTTCTAAGCTTGCTAACCAGTAATATGTTTTAATTCAGCACTTTTGCACCTCCATCTTTTCCTTGTTAAGACTTGGACTGATTACTGGATAATTTTTACCTTCAATGTGACACCTTCCGACTGGGTTATTAAGTAGGAAATGTCCAATTTCCTTAAGTATGAGTTTTGATGGATGATGCCTCTGACATTTCAGTTTGATACTTATTTGTTTCTTTGCCTCTTGTTTGTTTTCATTGGGAAGATACATCTTCATTCTTTCAAATGCACATTTTGGCTGGTGATTATATTTCTTCTTTTTCTATTAATATATTTCACATTATTATGAGGGTACAAACAATTAGGTTCTATTGTTTGTGTCTGTTGGGCAAAGTCAAAGTTGTCGTTGACTTGTGATAATATTTCAAAATTTTGTTTAGAATACTGTTTGGGAAAACATAGGTAAGTAAAAATTCACGTTATTTTTGAATATGAATTCCATTGTGGAATAGAAGCAGCTCAGACAACTTGAAATATCAATGAAGTGTTGGGAAGGATGTGGCTGAAGAACTCACAGTGAGAGAGGATACCTGAGAAGGGTGAGGTCTAGGAGAACAGGTCTTCTCAAGGAGACCACAAGGATACACATGCAGGGTCCTCTCTACAGTGACTCAGCTCTTGGGAATTTGTAACTTTCTGAAACTTGGAAATTTCCAAGTTCTGTGAAATCCTATAGTTCTGTAGGGGCAGGAATAGCATGTCCCGTTTGATTTAAACTGGCCAATGAGAAAGATGGTGGAACTTTTTGACTGTCAATAAAAAGGGAAAGACCAAGGCAGTCGGGGAGCTCGGCCATTTGGAATTCTTCTGTGCTGTAAGCTCCCAGCTGGTGAATAAAGCCCTTCCTCTTATAAACGTGGTATTTCGGTGCTCTTTCTCTCTCTTTGGCCTTGTCTTTCGGCAACAACAGTACGTCAATGGTTGAGACGTTTCGTTCTGGTGACTTTAACCTTGAAAGTGGGCCATGTGGGCGCCCTGAGACCAAAGGGCATAATGAAAAGATGAAAGCCGTAGTGGGAGCAAATCCATCTCAACCTAAGGAATTTAGCAGCAAGGGCTGACCTTACTACTCCAATGCTGGGCCACTTGAAACACGTTGGAAAGGTATACGAGCTGCGTCGATGCCTTCTGTATGAATTAAACAAGTGTCAGAAGAGAAAGCATCTTAAACCTTGCTTTTCTTTAGTGTCATGACATAAAGGAGAAGCATTTCTACACTTCATTGTCAGGCATGATAAAAAATGGATTCTTAAAAAAAAAAAAAATGGATTCTATTTGACAACTGCAATTGTTTGGCACAATGGTTTGGTAAAGAAGAAGCAGTGAAACATAGTCTATAACCGAGGCATCCAAAGATGGCCTAGAACTGTACTATCCACTACAGCTTCATGAAACCTGGTCAGTCTCATCTGATTACAGCAGATATCTACTACAACCAACTGGATGACATGGTAAAGGTGCTTGCAAGTAAGCAGCCAAGTCCAGTCAACAGAGACAGCTCCGTCTTCTTTTAAGACAAGCTCTCCCATATCTCACATAAACAACACTGCTGAAGCTATAGAAGCTGGACGTGGAAACTCTGTTATGCACCATATTCACCAGACCTTCACCAACTATTACCACTTTTTCAGGCCACGGGCCACTTGGTGCAAGGACAAATATTTAATTCTCAACAAGCTTTAGAAAATGTCCTTTGCAATTTCATTACCACTTGCTCTCCAGGCTTCTTCACTGCCTGGGGTACACAAGCTGCCATTAGGATGGTAAAACTGTGTCAGTGGTCTCTGCACATAAACATGAACTGCCAAAGCACATATGATTAGTTGTACTGCTTGTTGTTTGAGATGTAAAAACCTAAATTTTTGATCCAAAATGAGAAATTTCATATTTAATGACCCCATTATATCATTCATGTATGATTTGATCCCATGTTATAGACCTATGAAAGTTGATTCATTGTGGTAAGTACAATTACTCAGGTAATTGTAAGGTAGCTGCCACCTTAACAAGGGTTCACAGGGAGAAATTTGGAGTTAGACTGTGCTGACCTTTTCATACGCTGGTCTGCTCACATCAAGACAAATAACTTAATTTCTTCAGACTTCGGTCTCTTTAACCATAGTCGAATCTGCTTCATAGAGTTGTTCTGGTAATTAAATGAGATAATATTTAACTCAATGCCTAGTAGGTAGTAAGTGCTTACGGGATATTAGTTACTGTTTTTATTGAGATGTACAACTCAATGAAATGCACTTTCCTGTGCTGCCCATTATAGTAGCCACCAGCCACACATAGTTATATATACTTTAATGAATTAAATTTAACTGCAAACCAATCAGTTCCTTAGTTGCACCAGCCTCATTTCAAGCCACATGGCTGCTGTATTATATTTTGCAGATATGGAATATTTCCACCATCACAGAAAAGTCTCTGGGACCAATGATCATAATAAAATGGCCACATCCGGCTAGAAATATCACAAAAGAAAAATGTGAAATATACCATATACTTTGAAAAATAAATCAGATGTCTGCTCTATGGGGGAGGGGCTTTAAAAATCAAAGAAATATCCCAGGTACCCTGGTAAAGCGAGTGTCAACCTTTTGAAACAATGAAGCCTGTTACTGTTCCTTTTCCAGTTGTTTTGTTGTTGTTCCTCCCTCCACCGCCCCCACTCCTATTTTCAATATCTTTCTGAAGGAGTTACATTCCATATGTAACATTGTTACAGGTGCAAAATTGTTTCTTTCAATTCTGAATGCGGTTGCACATGTGCAGCAGTAGCGCTGAAGGCCAGCACACCATTACCGCTCATCCAGGCCTCTCTCACAGTCTGTGGGTCAACAGCGTTCTTCTTTGCTTGCTAATGCTTTATTGTCTCTTAGTATACATTGGAATAATAATGGTAATTTATGCAGATATTTTGTATGCATAGCAAATAATGAGAAACACCTGCAGAAATTTCCCTCCTTCTCTGAGTTCAGCAACTAATTATATTTTTAAATAATGGCTACCATTGAACACAATTATCCAAATCACTTTAAGTAATGGAATCTTTTTAAGGTGTTTTTGAAAATTTTAGCACAGTTTTTAAACACACATTTTTATCTAGAAGATGAGAGGGAAAAAAAAAAAAAAAAAAGGCTAGTGGGCGGCTTACTCACCCAAAAAGCAGTTTCTGCCAAGGATGGATCAGTCCCGAATTTTCCTCTGGGCCCTGATCTCGGCCCCTGAGGCTATGACCAGCTGATGAAAACCAGGTTTTTCAGAGTTTACCTCCCTGATTTTGGTGCCTTGCTCTTCTTCTCTTTCTTCCTTTCTTAATGTGATATTAAAATAATTAAATTACCTCCAAAAATTTTCTCTTTTAAAAGCACAAATTGCCACATGATTTTCTCATCTGTCAATTTAGTTGTTTGAGTAGGAAAAGCACTGGCTGGGAACTCGGAAGACCTAGCTACTTTGTCCGACTAGGTCTCAATTTCCTCTCTCCTACATTTGGAAGGTTGAGATAGATAAATTCCTAATGCTTTCCTAACTCTAAAGAATCACAAGTCTGTAACAGCGGAGAGCCTCTCTACCCCAGAGCACCAAAAATCCAGTTCACCAAAAAGAACCTGAAAAATAAAAGTGCTTGGCCAAGAGCAAGACAAATAAGAAATATGTATTTTATTTCCCATATTGAAATCTTTGGCTGTAGTCTTATTAGAGCAAATTTCCAGTAACTTTATATAAACAAGTGTGTTTGTGTGGGTATGTCTGTGTTTATGTGTGTGTATGTGTATGTATTTATATACAAAGGGTGCCAAAACAAGTATACACAGTTTTAGAACGGAAAAAAACTGTATTACATTAGTAATACTCAAGTCAGTTTGACTTCTGCAATCACAAAGAGGTGCTGAACTGGTACACATCAAGTATTACAATTTTAATACATTTTTTTCTTTCTTAAAAAGTGTATATATTTTTTAGCACTCTGTGTGTGTGTGTGTGTGTGTGTGTGTTTGGAGATTTAAGGGGTGACCAAACAGAGAAGAATTTGGGAAATTTACATCTTCCTCTTAAGCAGGACCTTCATTGCTACCAGCATGACGTGAAAGTGATCTCTTCCACCTCCTAATATTTCTAACTCGTTTTCTATGTGCCTGCAAGGAATTATTACTTTGTAAGAGGAAAAATCAGCTCTTGTGTAAACCATATCATTTTCTTTCAGATTTGTGGGTTCCTTTGGTCAACTAACATTTATGGAGTAATCTTCTTAAAAAATGAGTAAGTAGTAATTATTCCTGACCTCATGGAGTTTATAATCTGGTTATAAAGGTAAGTTAATTATCAGTCAAATTCATAATAAAATAGATGAAAATAAAACAACTCATAACGGGACGTTAGATGACACATTTGTTTGTTCTTATATGGGAAATCAAACAGAATCTCTTAGGAGAGGGACTTGAATAACAATAAACAGGTGACTAGGTGAATTCCAGGTTCTGATCTGCAGACTAGTCTTACTCTATATTGAAGGTTAGCTGATGAAAGCAAAAAGGAAAAAGAAAAAACAAAACAAAACTAAATCTAGCCTATGCAAAAGAATGCCCTTCTTTTTTCTTCCTTTGTGAGGTGGTTGTTATACCTGTTCTTTTGTAAGGATCTTTTCTCTTATTACATCATGGTCAACGTACATGGTACATCTTAGAATTTAAATTTTTTTTTTTTTTTTTTTTTGCAAAATAAAAAGCTGTCGACTATCTACCAGTCCCAAATCCTGAATATTTTGTTTGGATTTCAATATATGGATTTCAAAATACATTTCCTGGATCATTAAATGTAAAATCTGAGTTCCTCTAGTTTACAGTATTTATTAGTTTTGCTAATTTTCAAAGACTTCTGTGATAGCCTAAGAGAAAGAAGGAGGAAGGTGAAGAGCCCAATGGGTTTTTATTTTTTTACTTTTCCTGTGCAAATAAATTACACAGCTAATCTCATAAAGTGAGACGGAGGTCTACAAAGGGGGAGAAGGATGCAGACAGAGAAGAATGAGAAAGTACAGGGAGGAGTAACAGTTTGAACTTGCAGGTCCTGTGAAAAACAGTTGATGATTTCCAAAAATGTGTTCAAGATGTGAATGAGTATGTATTTGTGTAGGAACGTGTCGTGATTATTAGTTCATTTAATCTTATCTTTCCATATTGAACAAAAAGGCAGAAAGAATAGTCTAAGGAAGGAAAAGAACCAGAGCAGATTGTTTGGGCATTAACTTCACAGCACTCAGACCATCCTGGGGTTAAATATAACAAGGGAGTGTGTGAGGGCGGCTTCCCATCCCAGTGTGACGGAGAGGAGCATCCCAGAAACACCACGGGGAAATTTTTTTTTTTTTTAAAGTTCACTATTTGAAGAAAAATAGTCATTCTCTTTGGCTTTGGAAGTTTCACTAAAAATTAAGGTGATGCCAGTTCCATTTCCTGAATATGCAACCTTCCTCTGTTATAAGAGCTTCATATGTGACTCACATTGCAAGTTGAATAGTTAAACATCAACTGCTTGTGTTTTTCTTAATAATAGAAAGGTGTGTGCTTCTAAATAGGATGGAGGCTCGCTAGGGAAATGTGCCCCAATGCCTTGGCTATGAAGTAGAGACTTGTGACTCAGTGCCTGAGCCTGGGGAGGGCGAGGAAGGGGAAGGAAGGAGTTCATTTGGATTCAAAAGAGTAGGTAATAAGTTCTCAGGAGCTACATGAGCCTATCCTCCTGATTGGTGGCAACGAGCACGCCTTCTCCCACCATCCCTGTGACCACAGAAATCAAGACGTGTCCATCTCCCCCCTGAACTTCATTTCCCATGTTAAACTTGTGTTGAATGAGAAGGATCATGGCTGGAAAAATACAAATACTTTCATTCTTTGAAAAGGATTCTTAAAGTAGAACTGAAAGAAGGCATTTTTATTACTCAGAATTTTGAAGAGTACTACAAAACACGGAGTAATCTATTTTGCGTGGTTAGCTGCAGTCCTTCCTAGATACTTACCAGTCATATCACTGCAGAACAGATTCTTGTCTCTGTTACTAACAACACTTCACTTTTACATTAAACATGGTCTTAAGGAAAAAAAAAAAAACTACTTAAGGGACAACTCTTGGCTGTTGCTGTTCTGAACATAGCTAAACACAGAGAGAAAGCATTTGCGGGCTGTTTACAGTAGCTGTGTCAGAAGAACTCTCTTTATCACAATAATCTGGAGAGTGTAAGATAGGGGCCTCTGGGGAAATCCGACTCAAAATAAATCTTTAAAGGAATACATCAAAAGCGCTTGAAAAGACCATCTTTGAACAACTGATTTTTTTTTTTTTTTTTTACCTCCTTTCAGATGAACTTTGGGGATAAAATGCCTGACAGCACAAGCATAGTTTAGATTTAATTCTAAACTCGTAAAGTTCCTTCAGGAGATCATGAATATTGTGAATAGTGAAGTTATAAATCTATTTCTGAAGGCTACAGTGAAAGCGCATGCTGCCTTTTTATCCCAACATACACTTCAACATATTCAAAATTGTCCTAAAGTGTGAATGCTATATCTCAATGGGAATATATATATATATATATATATATTTTTTTTTTTTTTTTTTTTTTGGCTAAAACCTCCAAAAATAAGTCATCCGGCTGTTTGGCAATTTCTTTTTTCCCCCAAACTCTAAAACTTCAACCTTACTGAAATTAGGTAAGAAAGATCTGAGAGTTCTTGGAAGGCCTCCAAATACAATGCGGAAACAGATTAATACGATGTGTTGCCTAAAAATCCATTTTATCATCACAGGAGATTTTTACATTCCTCCTTTCTCAAATCGCAGTACCCAAGCATTGCCACAAGAGGGAACCATTGTTTAAATGTTGGAAGGATTGGGTCTTTTGAGGAATTTATCCAGCTGAAATCTCTCTTTCGTATAAGAACCTGGTCAAAGGGTTGAACAAACAAAGTAAAGAGATGCAACCATCGATGTAGTTCTATTTTGGATAGCTAAACTATTTCAGCTTTTAAATATGCAAATAATGAAAGGTGTTCTAGGGCTGTGACCTGGCAACAGGAAATCAAAGACCAGAATCAAGCAGCTAATAGAAATTCATGATAATAATGAAAATACTGATGGGTCTTTATTTTTCCATTGGTTCTAGTTTGCCTAAGAAGTAGGCAAAGTTTTTGATGTGAACAGAAAATATTGAAATATAAAGAAACAAAGACAAATCCACACCTTGAAGCTCAAATTGTTGCTTATCAAATAGCAAATAGTAAGAATGATTGGTAACCAGAGAAGGGGAACATATGTTGTAAAGAATTCTTGCTCACAGCCCTGTGAACTAGCACAATTGTGAAACCCAGATTAATGTGATAAAAGACATATAGAATGGCTTCTCGCCCCTCATCAGTCTGGCACAAATCCAGTTCCTTCACCAAAGGAACTGCAAAACAAACTGGAAAATATTTGATGCCAATAGGGCTTTTATAGGAAAACAGATGACGGCTAAGGTTATTAATCTTGACAGTTTCCTGATTTATTAGGACGTTGTCATCCTCTCCTTTTGTATAATTTGGCAAATGATCATAGTATTAGACTTAGTGGAGGCAGAGCTACGGGGTTTCCTCCCTCCTTTACCAATGGCAGCCGGTATAAAGCTATGAGGCTTAGGTTTTTAGGCAAGAGACGGATGAAATGAATTTTTGGTTACATATTGTCATTTGAAGAACACTGAGGTTTTTTGTTTTTTTTTTTAACAACTGTCAACATAGATACAGCTATGCAACTGAAATGCATTAATTAAATCAGAAAGATATACCTTCTGTTTATTTAACAAATCCAAAGTAAAGGTGACTAAATTTAAAACCGAGGTCTCTAGCAATTAAGAACAAATGTTATTGTTTACCATGCAGGCAATGAAAAACAAAGAAAGCAATCAGAAAATAATAGTAATCTTTAAAAGCCATTTCTCTAAAATGTTATATGCCATAATACAAAATGCATGGAATTTCTCTCTCTGAATCGTTCATGAAAAATTGCTAAAACAATCTTGGGTGACTTCATAGGAAACTTAAAATAAGAAAGCACTTGACATATTTTATTAGTGATCTCCTTTGCCAAAGATATTTTTACACTCTATTTTTCATAATCCTCTGCATTTAAAATAACTGCAACAAAAATTAAGCCTCAATAAAAAGTGTATCACAATTAAAGATGTTTTCCTACTTAACAATGTTATCCCCGAGACAGTTTTATCAAAATATAAAATTCCCAAACTTAAAATGCTATAATTGAACACTTTTTTTTTTAATTAAGAAAAGCCATGTCTGCACCTATGTTTCAAGACTGACATATTGTGCAATAAACAGCAATCAGCCTAAAGATGCTATATTAAACAAACCAAGTTTTGTTTTGCTAAACTAAGCAAAATTAGTTGAATGCCCTAAGTAATAGTTGCTGGTATTTTTTTTCTAAATTATTTCTCTACTTGTTTTTGTGTCTATGCATAAATTAAAAATCTGCTGAAATTTATTATTCATCTGAGATGTAATTAATATGCAAAATTATGCAAATTAAGATGCAATTAGGCTTCAATTCTCTAGTGGAATTTTCCATTATAATTTAATACAAAGTAATAGAGTAATTGGTGTCACGTGTAATTACGGTTACTCACGTGTACTTGCAGACGTGCAAATGATGTGGTATATGTTAGTTATCCTATGCAAATGGATCATGCAATCTCTTCCTACTTGGGAATGAAGTAAACAAAGATGGTCTTCACAAAAAGGGTGAGAGGGACCCCCTCTTTCTTCTTGTGTGCTACCATTTTGAAGAACTATGTGGATAATTGCAACTAATTTCCTTGCATTTATTTCTAAGAGTTTTTAACTTGGTATTATGCGGTGCATTGTTTATTACTTTAGAGAAATTATTTCTAGTAAAAAAAAAAAAATGAATCTTTGAACAGAGACCTAATAATGATTCAGATGACGCATAGATGCACCCGGAGCACAAGCAAACCAGAGCTCTGTCTAGCAGGGCAAAGGCTGTTTTTGCATCAGGCTCAAAGGTCTCATCTCCAGAAGAAATAACATAGCCAAATTTGCCAAAGAAATCATTGTAACCACGTTCCGTTCTTTCGTGATTACAAAGTTGATCAATTGCCTTGCGACCTCTGTAGAAGGCAGTTTTGGTTTTTCCAACCAAAATTTTTTCCCTCCTCATTTTCAGTATCCAAGGAGAATTATGTGAGATTTCTTCCTGAATGAAGAAAGCAGTAAACAAATGGATCTCTATAATTCCCTCCATCACTAACTCTGCCATTTGGTTCAAGGGACTCATCCGCTAACTACCGTGCGTCTCATTGTGTCTCCCTGGAGAAATGAAAGAACGGTCTCCCATGTGCTTGGCCCAAGCCTGGAGCTGCTGCTTATAATTTCTCCATGAGAAATGATTACCGCTTGTTTTAAAACACCCATGCTGTGTTGAATTCTGCACAGAAAACATTATGATCTCGACACTTTCCTTCTCATAACTGAAGCACACACTTTAAGACGAGTATTTTATATTCTCAGCTCCAATTAACCTGAAGTGTTTCTCTTCCTTATGTCTGCCCCCACCCCACCCCCTTCACCTGAGTCTATCTTTCTATCCCTTTGTAATACATAGATTCATTGGTTTTTCAAGGAAGGGAGGTATGGCATGCACTATTGCAATTAATAATAGCGAGCACTGGCAGAGGAAGAGGCATGATATAGAACAGGTGATAAACAGCCTCACTTTTTCCCTAACATAGTCCCACTTCTTATTCCTTTTCTTCCACCTACTCCGTTGTTTGAAAGAGCAGGCATGAATGAGAGAAAATAAAAGCTACCATTAGTTTCTCAGGCTGCACCCCTTTGCAGCCCCACCTATTCATCCATATGTGGTTTTCCCATTCATTCCAGTAATAATACCAATTACTATGCAGGCAGGGCCGTTCTCATTCGCATTTGCAGCTCACTGTGGACATTTATGCTACACTCTGAGCAACACTCATATCTTCAACAACATCGATTATACAGCTGTTGTACAATCATTGTAAATGAAATATACAATGCCCCGTTCAGCTTGCAGCATCGTTTGAGATCTAGGAGGTAGGGTAGGAAACAGGGGCCGTTCCCTCTGCCTGACTTCTGTCTGGCACTGCTCTCTCTAAGTTCCGACACTTCCAGAGGCTTAGGGTAGAGAAGGGCTGAACTGCTGTAAATAAGAGTCACAAAGCTGAAGCACTGTTGTTTTTCTATCACAAGGAGGGACCTTCTAATCCAAGTTGAACCGACAAACAGGGTCCCCGAGACTTTAGCATCACAAACCATGACTTTCTGACCCGGCGGAGGTCAGACATCCTGGTTAGACGGATGAACTTGGACTCAAAATTTCTGATAGCATCAACCAGAAAGTCCAATTTAAGTTTCTGTTTTCTCTGCTATTTTCCCTCTTTTCTAATCAAGTTTACCTATCTGTTCTCATGCCTATAATGTGTGATGGAGCTGAGACTTAAGTAAAAAGGCTTTTTTTTTCTCTGTAAAAGCACTTTGTTGGTGCTTTATCTTCTAAAGGTGTTGCAAAGATTCTATTCAATGCAATTTAATACACATTGATTTTTATATTCTAATATCTTAAAAAACTAAAAATATCTTACAATTAATGAAATTTGACAGTTACTCTCAGCAAAACAGCATTTATTCTGTAGCTGTTCATGTTTGCATATGCACGAATTTTTTTTTTTTTTTTCTGATGAATGAGTTAAGGACTGAAATCCTTTGAATGTTTACCCAACAACCTTCAACTGAGGGGCTATTTAAGGAACAAATACAAATATTTATCTTCGAAAATTCTCCACTGGCATCTTCTAGCAAGATCAAGAAAGTGCCTACCCGAAAATTCTAACAATGAGTGTCAGTGACTTGGAAGAAATTTCTGGTATGACACAGTGGAACACTCTTTTAAGAAATGGTATGTCACCAACAACCAACCATTCTTAATAATACCCACGATGATACTATGTTAAAAAACACAGCTGAAAATTAATTCATATTATATTTATAACCTAGCAAGTATTTAAGAATACCAAACCAAAATTCTTTTGCTTAATATTTCCTTTATCCCTAGGCCCAAGTGATATATGTTAAAAATATATGTCAAGATAACTCTGAAAGAGCTCTTTTAATCATTATAAAACAATTCTGAGTGATAAGAAAACATAATGTCACAGGTTAATTAGCAGCCATCTTTTCTTTCTTAAGGACCCACAAAAGGATGGTGTATTTTACATTCAGTGGTGTCTTAGAAACAAGCTAGATTAGTGATACACATGATCCTCGTCAGCAGCACGGGAGGTTGGTGCTGTTAGTCTCATCTTATAGATTGAGGAGTGAGGTTAAAAGTAACTTGTGTGAGGTTACCTATCTAGAAAATCCTGGAGTAGAAATTTGAATCCAGATATCTTGACTCTGGAATTCATGCTTCACCTGGGCCAAACCTGTCCTATAGACAGAATTTTTTTCTAATATTATTATTACCTTTTTGTTATTGTGACATTTAAAATTGGAAAATTTTGTAAAAGAACTTGAATTTCCTGAGTTTTCATGAAATCAAATCAGGTAGCACTAAGTATCATGATTCTCATCTGAGAACGATTGGTTTGGGGGATTTTCTGCTTCATCGTAATGAGGCATATCCTCCTGCTTCTGGGCTTGTTCTCTCCTTTTTCCTGACTTCTCAGTTGCCTGAAGAGCTTTGGTGTTATGCCAGCCAAACTCCGGTATTCACACTGGGGACACCCCTGGAGAACCTTCCCTTCAGAAACCCTCTTCTCTGTCTTACTCCACACAGCACTAGGACAGTCAGACTGCAGCAGGTTGAAATGCTTCTTACCAAAAGTTCTGAAACAGAAATCTTTGTTTTGAGCCTTAGTGTGAGGAAGAGATTGACGGAGAAGCAAACGCCCTGGGAGTGACATAGAGTAAGGGGCTCATCATAGGGGTTTTACCACGCAGGGATCTGGTGAAACAGCTGATGGAGGGCTGTTGCTTTGCGTCTACTTCTGGGCCTGACATCAGCAGGGCTGGCTGTGGAAAGGAAAGCAACCGAGGTGAAATGTTAACGTTGGGGAGAACAGGAGAAGTGGAACCGCTGAGGGAGGTTTGGAACTCACCCGGAACTCCACCTCCTTGAATGTGAGTGACCTGCAGGAGAACCCAGCCCTCTCTTTATAAAAATTACCAGGATCCTGACCCCAGCCAGGGTCAGGGAAGCTGAAAGATGAGACCAGCTGGAGTTGTAGGAGTGGCACTGGGCTACTGCCCACATCGAGCCGGCAAGCTGGCACGTCTGTGATAATGTGTGCCAGCCGTAGCCACAGCTGACCCTCCACCGGCCCTCCCAGCAGGGACAAGGCTGCGGCTTCACGGCTGCCTTCCAGACCCACTCAGAATCCCCTCTTGGGCAACTGCAGCCTGAAGACATGAAGGGGAGGGGATTCTCGGAAGCATCATTCTGGTTTAGTTAAGGTCACACAGCACAGAGCCACAATAGCTCAAAAGTCAAGATGTTTTCACTGTTGTAAAGCGCTTGCCTAAATAACTTCATTTTCTCACCTTTGAGTCACCAGAAGGATTAAAAGCATGCCAAGATTTTTGTTTATTTCTTTCTCAGTGAGACTTGGAAGAATCCACAGCACTTGGGTCGTGAGACCACCGCAGCACGGTGCTCCCTAATTGTCTGCTGTCCTCACATAGAGCCTCAGAGACCTACTGGTTTTGAGCCATAGTATGAGGCTCAAACTGAGAGACTGGTTTCTATCTTGACTATCTCCATCAAACATGCCTCTCTCCCTTCTGGGTCAATCCCACTTCAGTTACCCAGTCTCAGGGCTGTGCCGCGCTGACTCATTGGAAACCCAGGCCTGCTCCATTGCGCCTAAGAATGCTTCCATCCAAGCAGCAGTAACTCTGATATTACCAGCGCCATTCTCAGGCCAAGCTCTAGCTTTGAAAAAGTCTCTGGTGAAAGAAACTGCAGATTCTTGTGTGTGCACAGAGCAGGCTTTAAGGGATGCTGCCAATCAACCGCTGGCCTTGTGCACTGGCTCTGACATTGCTGCTCTGCCCAGCATCTCACAAGCTGGCAAGAAACCGAGGAACCTCCCTCAGGTTGCCCATCGGTAATGGCCTATAGTGCTTTAGGACAGGCGTCCTCAAACTGCAGCTTGTGGGCCACATGAAGCGGTGTGAATTGTATTTGTTCCCGTTTTGTTTTTTACTTCAAAATAAGACATGTGCAGTGTGCATAGGAATTTGTTCATAGTTTTTTTTTGTTTGTTTGTTTGTTTGTTTTAAACTATTGTCTGGTCCTCCAACGGTCTGAGGGACAGTGAATTGGCCCCCTGTTTAAAAAGTTTGAGGACACCTGCTTTAGGACTTGGCTTCCTTTCTTAAGAAGTGCCTGGATTATACTCATATGCACAGGTAACCAGCTCCAAATGCATTCACAAAGTCCATATTAGATGACATTTCCAACCTCTCTCCCACTATGCTTAACCTTGGCCAAGGTCAACAGCCAAGATCCGTCCCTACCCTTATGAAAAAATTCATGTCAGGGATACCCCTGAATGTTTTCTGCTGGAGAACCATGTCACTGGACATGGTTCATCATGGAACATCGGAGTCATTCTACTTATCTTCAGCTCTAAACAGAAGAGCATTTCAATCTTTTCTCTTGATGGTCTCACTGGTCTCTTATACAAACTTGACCATCTTTACGGTATTAAGAGCTAGGGAGTAGGGGAAAGTTTCAAGCTTTAAAACTTGCCCTACTGGGCAGGGCGCAGTGGCTCATGCCTATAATCCTAGAACTCTGGGAGGCTGAGGTGGGTGGATTTCCTGAGCTCAGGACTTAGAGACCAGCCTGAGCAAGAGTGAGACCCCATCTCTACTAAGATAGACAAACTAGCTGGGTGTTGTGGTGGGTGCCTAAAGTTCTAGCTACTCAGGAAGCTGAGGCAAGAAGATCACTTGAGTCTAAGAGTTTGAGGTTGCTGTGAGCTGTGACACCATGGCACTGTATCCAGGGCAATGAAGTAAGACTCAAAAATAAAAATAAAAATTGCACTATTATATTCAGTCTTTGCCAAAGCTCCCCTTCTCAGGGCTGTCCAATCTGTGGCCTGTGGGCCACATGCAGATCATTTGAGGGCTGCTTTGCTAATCTGTGGTGTTAGATATTGCAAAAAACATGTTGCTCAGACCTTTTTGTTTTGTTTTTTGTTTTTGTTTATCAGTTTTTGCTAGTGTTTGTGTGCTTAATGTGTGGCCCAATACATACAACTCTTATTTTTCTAATGTGCAGCAGAAAAGAAAGAAGGTTGGACACCCCTGGCAGGTAACAAAACTGAGGAACAGTCCGAGTGAAGAAGAAAGGAGGAACAGCCAGGATGAGGGCAGGATCCAGTCGGCTCCTCCCCGGGGCCCGCTGCTCATCTGATGGGGCTTTCTGAGAAGACCTAAAAAATGCATCCTAAGATCTATTTGTCTGGGGGACAGAAGAAACAATGATTTACCTGCTGGACCCTTAATTCATTCACAGTTCTGGATTGGTTTCATTTGAGCTCTGAGTGGGAAAGTTCATGGAGACCTGTTAGTTGAGCAGAAAGCAGGGCATGAGGGGAGGGAGGTGTGGTCCACCCACTGCAGTCCTGAGCTTCCCTCCCACTGACTTTGCTGCACTAGACTCCAGTCTTCCTAAAATTTAAGAAAACCTACTCATTTCTTGCAGACAAGTAGGACATAGGTAAATCCTACTTTTTCAGAAAGAAAACATCAGGCTTTCCTTTGTGATCTTGACACTAAAGTAGGCATTAAGAAAAACCTCAGTTGGTTCAGCACCTGTAGCTCAGTGGTTAGGGTGCCAGCCGCACACACCAGGGCTGGCAGGTTTGAACCCAGCCCGGGCCTGCTAAACAAAAGTGACAACTACAGCCAAAAAATATCCGGGTGCTGTGGCAGGTGCCCATAGTCCTAGATATTGGGGAGGCTGAGGCAAGAGAATTACTTAAGCCCAAGAGTTTGAGGTTGCTGTGAGCTGTGATGCCACAGCACTCTGCTGAGGGCAACACAGTGAGACTCTGTCTCAAAAAAAAAAAAAAAAAAAGAAAGAGAAAACCTCTGTACTAGACACTGATAAAACAAGCTAATATCTGATTCACTTTCCTTCACCAAATAACACATATTTTCCCAGAGATAAACTCTTGAATTACAGAGGCTTCCCAGAAACCTATATTTGCAATGATGGTATCAACATGATAGCTGATGAATAGGTGATGTTTGTTGAATTAAGTCAAATTGAACTGGCATTAATTGAAGGAGCAGAAGGAAGATGATATAATCCTTATGCTGGGGACTTTATATCTATTACAAGGTGACTAATGTTATTTCCATTTTAGAGATGAAAAAATTAAGGTTTATGGAGGTTAAGTATGTTGCAAATGTCAGACAAATAGTAGTCACTGTTGATGTTCATGAAATCTAAAATTTGAGATAAAGCCAACCTTCTTTGCACAATATCAAATGCTACCTTGAATTGAAAGAAGTATAAATTGAATCACCGTGACTTGAGTTGAGTTGTACTTAAGTGAACTGGAAAACCCGTCACCATGCAGAGTAGTGGGGTGCAAGATTCTGTAGTGCTCACGTTAATTATGGTATATCATTACATCCAACACCAATCACCATCTGCCTATTTCCTAAGGGTGATTCTTTAAAATATTGAACTCTCAATATGTTTTTAATCTACTTTTATTAATAAAAGTTTTAGTTAATAAAAAAAGTTTTGAGTCAAACTCTTGGGTGATTTATATTGCTGTAATAACATCCACCTCTTTCTTTGTGAGACTGGCCCCTTGATCTCAGAGTGCAGGAGACGAGCCTGATTAGCATGGGTTCCCAGCACCTCTGGTCTCATTTGACCTGTCCTCACACTGCAAGGCTGTCTCGAATGATAATCACAGTAAGGTTATTCACTAGTGCATCAGCCACCAAGAGAAGTTTTTAAGAAGAGTGTTCTGTACCTATTTTTTAAGTCACCTCACACTCTCAGCCAACACACTTAAATAAAGAGCGACAACTGGCAATCATATTATCGTGGAACACTTTCTACAGGTTATTTTTTAAATAGATCACACTCAACTGCCTCATTTCTCAGAAAGGAAACAGTGCTGATGCAGTGAACTGACCTTAGAGTTCGCACAGAGCAGTTCCACATCCATTATCTCATCTATTATGTCATTTGAGGCATCAGCCTTAAGAGGGTAAGTCAATTGTCTAAGGTCACATGGTTAATTAGTGGCAATGAAGAGTTAGAAACCTGAGCTTTACTAAATCTCTGATTTTCATTAGTTTCTTTGCTTAGCTAATACATATTGGACAATGTCTATTAGACACTCATACTCACAATTTTGGGGTGGAGTGGCAAACACAGGTGAAACTAAATGCTGAATTGCATAGATTTCTAGATAAGTAGGATTATTTGTGGACCTGGATGATATAAAGCAGTGGACCTGGATGATATAAAGCAGAGGGAATAGTTGTCTAGGGCAGACAACATCAAGTTGGGGGAAACAGTGAGGACTCTGTCACTTACTTCTCAGTCACATTATCTTTTTGTATTTTATTGTCTATAAAAATGTGGGTTTCTCAGAGTTAATTTACAAGGAAACTTTCCATCCATAAGGTTATGGAGTAAGATATGTATTAAGCAAATGATGGGGTTCTCAGATGATAGTCTCTCGTAGTCAATGACTATGGTAACTCATTTTGGAAAAATTATTCAAGGGTGAACAAAGTGGTAGAAATTTCTATTTCAAATTTACCTTGTGGAAAAATCATGAAAAGCCTTGAATATCAGATTAAAAGTATTGAGAATTTATTATATGGGTAATCAGGAGGTACCAAACATTCTTTTGAATAAGAAGACGATAAGAATGGGAATCAAATTGAAAGCAATGTATAGAGCTAGGATAAGAGTAGAAAGAAAACAGGAAGAATACTGAGGATGATTAATAGTTGGGGAGAGAAACAATCTGAATCACTGTATTAGAACAAACACCCCAAAACTCAGTAGCTGAAGACAACCACCATTTATTTATCCTGCAATTGTACACGCTGATAGTCTGGACTGGCCTCACTGGGCAATTCTGGTTTCAACTGGTCTCATCTATGAACCTGCAGTCAATTACTAGGGCTGACTGATCTAGGAAGGCTTCAAACAGGATGGCACATGTGGTCTCTGTGTGATCTTTCATCATTCGACAGGTCAGTTCAAACATGCGCATGTGAGAGCTGGGAAGAATTGCTGCAGAGAGCAGAATTGTGAAGCCACTAGCACAATATCATGTCTGTTGAGTTCCACTGCTCAAAGCAAGTCACAACTTCAGACACAAGGGGTGTGAAAGCAAAGTCTACCTTCTGATTCAAGATACTGCAAGTTGCATTGCAAGGGTATGGGTAAAGCCAAGTGTAGGACACAATTGGGGCTTTTTCTCCCCAGTAATTAACCACACTCCCCAAATTGTTATTTTTCTTTGTTATAATTTTTTTTATAATTATATTAAGATGATAGAGAAATGAGCCATTTTCTGTATCAGATCTTGTTAGTAATTTCTATCTAATAGTGCTTGTTAGAAATAAGCATAGTAATGTTGTTATGTTTTTAGTTACAAACCACTGGTTCTCTTTTGATGATTTAGTTTTATTCTACTAAGCCTAAATAGACGCAGAATCTTACATCATATCTAATATTAATTAATGTAATTTTTATGATTAATTTTCTCTTCTTTTTTCTTTTATGCTCAAATTACATTATCACAATCAAAACATACCAATCTTAGTGAAAAGTATAAATTCTTGGAGTCCCCATAAAGATGTACTAACATGTTATTTTAAAATATGTGGTGTTTCAAATAATGAAATTTCTTTGGATCCTGAATTTCACTGAGTAGCAATTTGAGGGAAATTTTTCAATTTTTCTTATAATATAGAGAGGACTGTTTTTTTGTTTGTTTGTTTTGTTTTGTTTTTTCAGCTTTTAGCCATGACTGGGTTTGAACCCACCACCTCCTGCATATGGGACTGGCGCCCCACCCCTTTGAGCCACAGGCGCCGCCCTAGAGAGGACTGTTTTTAAAGATCTTGAGAAACTGAGAGGAAACCTTCTAAGACATTTCATGAATTAAAAGGGGCTGAATAAAACATCATTGGATGTCTTAAGAAAATTCACTTTTAAATGTCAGTACACAGACACACACAAAGTCTTTCATATTTATTTCAAACACATATGTTTTTGATTTTCATTCAGTTGTTTTCTTGCAATTTAATGATTTATAAAAAACATCATTAGATGGAAACATCTAGAATCCTATTTCATTTAAGCCAGTGTTCTCACAATATCTTATAGTTTCTAAGTGCTAAATACTAAATTTGTGAAATCTCATAGTGACTGCCATTTCTCCAGTTCAGATTTTCATCATTTCTCTTTTTGGACAAATGATATACCACACTCTTGACTCATTTCCTTGGTTCCCGTTTTTCTTTTTTGCAATGTATCCCTTGGATCCTTAGTTTATTTTTTAATAGAATATTAGTCTAGTTCTTTAAAGAAAAAAAGATGTTTTTAAACAAGTTGTAAAATGTTACATATCATATCTCACAAATCTATATAGTCATGAAATCAGCACACGAAACCTATTAAAACATGAAACGTTTTAAGAAGTCCCAGGTATCATGAAGATAGTAATACATTTCTCTTTTCTATATTACTCATGATCACCACCCTGTTTAATCTAAGGCACTGAGCACCTTAGAAATAATTAGGAGATTGAAGCAGAAGTTTGAGAAGAAATTCTAGATATTTGTAGAAGAGTTGATATTCAGTATTCAACTCGCCAAAGAGGACTATGCAGACAGAGGCTGGAGAATTCTTAAAACCCCAGATTTAATGATAAGAGTTGGATTTCCAAATTCCTGAAGACCTTTCACTTATCTACTTTCTGGAGTGGTAAAATCATAGATCAATAAATTTTATCAGAAAACAATGCTGAGAGGAAAATCAGAAAGAAATGGGGTATGAGGAGTGACTATTAGAGGAAGTGAAAGGAAGATGATCCCTGTCATGGGGGAAAGAGGAGACATTTGGAGGGATCAGCACAGTATGAAGAAGCAGCGTGGATCATTCAGAGATCCAGTGAGCCAGCACCATTGGCTGTGATCCAAGGGTCACTGGAGAGGTGAGAGAAAAAACCCCAGGAAGTTGAAAGGGAAGTTGAAGCCCCAGGGTACGTGCATTTCCTTACATAGTGGTAACTCAGAAAGATTGACTTGCAAGATTCTCTCTTGTGCTGAGAAGATGGCTACCCTGGAACAGAAAAATATCATGTACATATTCAAGCAGAGAAACATCACTTGACAATGGAATCTCCCTTGATATCTGTGTGCTGTGGAATAGATTTAAAATTTCTTCCACACGTTTATTGGGACAACAAAAAACTATGAAGTGGAGGACAGCGGGGTCTGTGAAGGGTCAGCATAGTAAATGGTATGTTGGAGTGGAAAGTTAAGTAAGAAACGGAAGTGGCAGCTGAAAAACAGAGGATTCAGCATGTCAATGGGACCCAAGTACAGGCAGAACAACCAGAAGTGAGAATGAATGTATTAGTTTGCTGAGCTGCCATATAAGCTGGCTCAAACTAAGCAGCTAACAGCAATTTATTGTTTCACAGTTCCAGAGGCTAGAAGTCCAAGGTCAAGATATCAGCAGGATTGGTTCCTTCTGAAGTCTATGAGGAAAAATCTGGTCCATACTTCTTTTAGCTTCTGGTGGTTTGACGGCAATGTTTGATGTTCTTTGGCTTCTAGAAGCATCTTTTTACCTCAGCTTTCATTTTCACATGGCATAATCCCTGCATGCATGTCTTTCTCCAAATCCTCTCCCCACCCTTTTTTTTTTTCTGTTTAATAAATCACAGCTGTGTACATTAATACAGTCATGGGGTACAATGTTCTGGTTTTATACACAATTTGAAATATTTTTATCAAACTGGTTAACATGGCTTTCATGGCATTTTCTTAGTTATTGTGTTCCCCACCTTTTTTTGAGACAAGAGTCTCACTTCGTTGCCCTCAATAGAGTGCTATAGTGTCATAGCTCAAAGCAAGCTTGGGCTCAAGTGGTTCTTTCAACTCAGCCTCCTGAGTAGCTAGGACTACAGGCATCCACCACAATGCCAGGCATTTTTTGAAGATGGGTTCTCGCTCTTGCTTAGGCTGGTCTCGAACTCCTGAGCTCAGGCAATCCACCCACCTCCCAGAGTGCTAGGATTATAAGCCAGAGCCACTGTACCCATCCTTGTTTAGAAGGAGACAGTCATATTGACTTAGGACCCATCCTAATGATTTCTTCTTCAATAGTGACATCAACAATGACCCTATTTCAAAATAAGATCAAATTTCAAGTTACTGAAAGTTTGAGTTTTATCATATGAATTTTGAAGGGATACAATGATGGAGGATAGGTGCCTTGGGACTTTGATTTTGCTGGGAGAACAGGCAATGAGTTACACCTGTTAGAAAAGTTATGGCAGCTACAGTAGGAACAAAGCCATTGCCTAGAGTAGGGTGAGACAAGACACACCTCAACTGGAGTTCAACAAGAGCAAGCCCCAGAAAATGTTTGCCTCAATTCTAGACACCATTTTGAAAAGGAAATCACTGGAACCACTTGGAGGAGTTAAAATGAACATTTAGTTAAATGAGGAGATTTTAAAATGGAAAAAATTGAGTTGTCTGCCACTGGAAATTTTATATTATTTTCCAAACATCTTAGAGATAGGGATCATAAAAGAATTGTTTCTAATTTCAGCAAAGCTATTTTATTTCAAAGTATAACTCATATTGAAATAAGTAAAATATAAAGGAATTTAGCTACATAGACATACTACAAAATATTTTGCAAATGAGGATAGACATAAATTTTCAACTCTATCCCAAATTTATTTGCCAAAAAAATTAAGTTAACACTTGGTATCTTATCTCGGAATTAGTCTATGTAGAATGTTCTCTGGGAAACAGAATTCCATGATCTAATTAGAGTTGTCTTTACAAAATGATCTTTTTTAAAAAGTTTGTTTTTTATTTGTTTAGTAAACACTTATTGCAATTCTTGTATGTTGGGGTGTTATCCTAGGTACCTGGACTAGAAAGATGATTTGATCATAAGTTCTGATTTCAAGAAAGTCACAGATTCTCAGAGAAAATATGCACTTGTTTTGGCACCACATATATTAATGTTGGAACAGTACAGATGTGACTAGCATGAATACAGTGCAGAGATTGCATAAAATGTTATAAAGAGCTTCACACTTCACATTTTCTCTTCAGCAGTTTATAATTTCTAAGACAATAATCAATGCAAGAATATTCTGTCTTACCACTTCTATATTAGGCTAGAAGTTTAAGAAAGTGCTGGAATATAAGAGAAAGACATAAAGATTAGAAAATAAAAATTAAAATTGTCAATAATTGCAAGTGATGTGTTTGTGTAGTAAATCTTAATATAAAAAACATGTAATAGATTATATAGCAAATTTAGCAAGGTCATAGTATATAAGTGAAAATAAAATTCTGGTGGGATCACACCTACGGTGCATCTTACAAGGGTACATTTAGTGTTTACTAAATGTAAGTTTACTTACTAAATCCTAATATAAAAAACATGTAATAGATTATATAGCAAATTTAGCAAGGTCATAGTATGTAAGTGAAAATAAAAATTTTGATGGGATCACACCTACGGTGCATCTTACAAGAGTACATGTGAAGCTTACTAAATGTAGAATATAAAGGCCTTAACACAATAACTAAGAAGATGCCGGGAAGTCTATGTTAACCAGTGTGATGAAAATATGTCAAATGGTATATAAAACTAGTGTATGGTGCCCCATGATTGCATTAATGAACACAGCTATGATTTAATGATAAATCAATAAATAAAAATTTTAAAGCTCCACGTATGATAGCTCAAAAACATAAAATATTTAAAGATAAATGGAACAATACAAACAAAATTTCTACACAGAATCCACAAAAGACTAGTGAGAGCAATTAAGGAACCCTAAATAGAGAGGTAGACCATGTTCATAGATTGGAATACTCAATATTGTCAAGATGTCAATTCTTCCCAAGGTGATGTACAGAATTCAACACAAGTCCGATCAAAATTCCAGTATGCTCTTTATTTTAAAAATTAATGATCTGGGCCAGGTATGGTGTCTCATGCCTGAAGTCCTAGCATTTTGGGAGGTTGAGGCTGGTAGATTGCCTGAGCTCAGCAGTTTGAGACCAACCTGAGAAAGAGTAAGAGTCCATCTCTAAAAATAGCCAGGTGTTGTGTTAGGCACCTATATTCTCAGCTACTTGGGAGGCCAAGGAAAGAGGACCATTTGAGCCCAAGAGTTTGAGGTTGCTGTGAGTATGATGCCACGGCACTCTACTGAGGGTGACAAAGACTCTGTCATACAAGAAAAAAAAATTGATGAGATAATTCTAAAATTTATACATAAGTGCAAATAACCTGCAATAGTCAAAGCAATCTTGAAGAAAGAACATAATAATAATATAGTAGGGCTTACATTCCCACTCTTCAAGACTTACTATAAAACTATAATATGAAGACAATACAGTATTTATAAGATGATAGTTAGATAAAACAGACAGTCCAGAAATAGACCCACATTAATACAGTCAATTGGTTTTGGAAAATGAGACTGAAGAAATTCAATAAATGGTGCTAGCACAATTGCATACTCACATGAAAAAACATGAACTTTGATTTCTACCACATGCCATATGCACAAATTAATTTGAGATGAATTATAAACCCATTATTAAAAGTAAAACTTATAATGCTTCTAGAAAAAAACTCAAAAAGATCTTCATGACCTGAAAGTAGGCTGGGAGAAATCATTTGCAAATTGCATATCTAGCAAAGCACAAAAAACTTACATCCTATGTGTATAATTCAACAATAAAAAGGTGAACAACTCATTGACAAAAATACATGATCATAAACTTCATAAAAGAAGGAATAAATATGGCCAACAACTAAGTGAAAAGGGATTCAGCATCATTAGCTAGTTGGAAAACACAATTAAATCCTTAAGAGATACCACTTCATTCTTAGCAGAATGGCTAAACTAAAGAAGAAGATCAAAAGTAAATAATACCAAGATTATGGAGCAAATAATTCTCACACATCAATGATGAAATATAAAATGGTACAATTTGGAAAACTGTTGTTTTTTCTTGTCCTTGTTCTTGTGAACATACACCCATCCTATGATCTACCAATTCTACTCCCAGGAATTTACCTAAGAGAATGGCAAAATGAGAATATGTTTTTGTTTTTTTTATATAAGATTTCATAGGAAATGCTCAGAGCAGCTTTATATATAATAGCTCAAAATTGGAAACAACTCAAGCACCTATCAACCAAGGAGCAGATAAATGATTTTGATATGGTCACACAATAGAATACCACTAAGTAATAAGAATGAAAGAACTGTTGGAACATGCAACAATATGAATGGATCCTTCTGGCAATGAAAGACTGAGTGAGTGACACCAGGCACGAAAGAATTCACAATGCATAAACATACATATATGAATTCCTGGAAGAGAAATTACAAACCTATTGGGTGAAAAAATTTTCCAGGAAGAAGCAAGAGGGAATTTTGTACAATAATGAAACAATATGTCTTAATACTAGTGTGAGTGACATAAGGGCAGGCATTTATCAAAATTTATTGAATGGTAAAAATTTGTACACTTTACTGTATATAAATTTTACCATAAACAACAAATATTAAACTCTACTTAGTAGAATTTATTTTCACAATGGCATGGCCAAAGAAATCTGAAATCACTCTTTGTGTGTTCTGTGATTGGGCAAATATTAAAGTAAATATATTGATAAAGATGGGTGCCAGATTTTTCTCTGAGGAAGGATTATATAAACAAGGAAAGGTGGAAGCTAGAACAAACAGAAGAGATATGAATTTAAATTGCTAGGGAAATCCATTGGTTTTGATACATTAATAGGTAGATATATAACAATTAAATGTATGCACTGTGTGAGTTTGTGTGTGCATTTTCAGTTTGGGTATCTTTTCTAGCTCTGAACATTGAGACGGAAGCAATGAAATGGTAGTAGCAATGAGCACAGTGAGGAACCAGATATTGGCTCCTACATACCACTTTCCACTAACTGGTACAAGGACTCCTTAGAGGAAAGGTTAATTTCACACAACTAAAAACATACTCAAAAAAGTAAGAAAGCTCTCAAAGAATGTATCAAAGGGACACAATAGTCAACTTGAAAGGACTACCAATGTCCACAATCTGGTACAGTTTGAGCAACAGCATAAATATTATTGGCAATAGATTATAGTCTATTGAACAAAATGAAAGTCCATAAGTAAAACTTCATATCAAAGATCTGGTACAGTAAGTGTAAAGGAATAAGCAGCTACCTCAGGTGGTAGGTAATCGTGGGAAATGGCAGAGAGATGAAGGGAGGCATCAGGTCACAAGGGGCTGCAAATACTTTATCTCATATTTTGCTCATATTTTCTCATCTTTGAGAAAAATTAAATACTTCACTCATATTTTCCCCTCTGCTTGAAATAGCACTTCTTTTCCTCACCAGCTTGGCATCCTCCTTCCCCTAATCCTCCTCAAGGCCTAACTTATAGGCTACATTTTTGGGGAAGGTTTCTCGAATTCTTAGGAGCATCTTAGTAGTTAGTGACCGTTGTTGTCTAGCTTGTTTTTCATAACCCCTTTCTCTCTTGGCATAAGCAGGATAAAATTCTTTTTATGTTTCTTAGTGCTCCTTTTGCCTTAAATTTACATGTGGTCTACAAATTTTTTCCCTATCTTTCCATTTAGCACTTAGGTTTTCACCTGTTTTTTGATGCTTTGCTATGAAAGATGCTGCAACATTGATTACATTGTATTAAATTGTCTCCCATCAGTTGGTAGCGAGCTGGTGAAAATGAAAGTAATAGGGGTCAATTTGGTAAAAGAAAAATTAGTTTATCCTGATGCCAGCTGTGAAAAATGCAGAAGACTGGCTGGGAGCCAATCACAAAGGCTCTGTAAGGTGCATTCTTCCACCTGCTGGAAGGGAAAACCTTATTTAAAGAAAAAAACATCAGCAGATGACTGCATCTCTCCTTCTGTCCTGTGATTCAGAGATGTGTTTTATTCTGCTCCCACTAGATAGTTCTGAATTGGGTTCCTTGACAACAGATGGCTCTGTCAGCCAGTTGGGCCAAGTGAGTCACAGTGATCTGCCACAACACTGGACGTCAAAAAGCCATGGAGGTATCTGCCTGCCCACGCACTGAGGACTGGAAAGAAAGCTCATGTTGATTCCAGGCCTCCCTTCTCCTCTCCTTGGCTTCTGATAAAGATCAACCTAAGTAAGTCACAAAAGGCAACACTACCACCAATTATCCTTTCTGAAGGTAAGATACAGAAGTAAGAGCCAGATCAAGAAGAAGCAGACCCCTCTCTGAGAAGGGTAGGGAATTCCCCAGATGGGTTAGCTTTTAGTGGGCAGTTCAGTGAAAACCACTGACACGCACATCACAGTTGCCAACCACTCTAGTGCTCATTGAGTGAAGAGTCATTCTATAGTTTTGCTTTGCTAGGTGCAAATGCTCTATAGTGTCAAGCACCTTCAGCCAGATGAGCCTGATCATATTACAATGACAGCTAAGTGGCAGACGGGGGCTAGATGAGCACCTGTTTGAGCCCAAACCTCAGGGTTATGTATTTTCTGGAGGTTCCACTGTCCCAGGGAAGAAGGGCAGTCTCTAAGACTCCTGGGGAAAGTGTCATTTGCAGTGTTTTTCTTTGTATTTTTAGAGGCTTCTTTCGATCTGTTCAAATGACCAATTTTGACATGGTCATTTCTGACATACACATAGGTTCAGATCTCCTATGTCAGCACATTTTCATGATAGAGTTGTAGATATGAAATCTTCAGAGAAAATATAATAATCTTCATTTTATAAATAAGGAAACAGACTTGGAGAAGTGGAAACATTTTTCATGATCAAAGGAAGAGAACTTTTTATTTCTGGATTTGAAAACAAAGCAGCATTAACATAGAAAACTGAGTGGGTAGTAAATTGTATGTTAGGTATTTGAAAAAAATTAAGAAATAATGGAGGCAAGAGGTATAGTTGAGTATTATCTAGTTAGATGTTCTCGGTAAAGGTATATCAAAGGCAGCTGGGAGAATTAACACCTTATTACCTGTAGGAATTGAACTGGAGGTATTCAAGGGGGTAGCTGGGCTCTTCCCATGGACTGGAGACATCCTTCCCCAAACTCACCTAGTTATTTTATAGATTCTTGTACCTTGAGGGAAAAGGGGGAATTGACAAGATTGTGGATGACTCAAGGCACTTAATTAACAAAATGGCTCCCAACCATGTAGTGTAGTATTTTGTTCTTTCTTAATTCCTGTCTCCTCCTACTGAACTCCATGTTCAGGCACTGATTACTCCACATTCAATATTGATTACTTCATAAGAGGATAGCTCAGTAAAGGTAAAAAAATAAAAATAAAAAAAAAATCAAAAGAAGCAAAAGACTTTCAAATACCTTATTTTAAGCTCAAGATAAAATGAGATCAGTAAAATTCAGTTTTTCCTGTCACTGGAGGGAAATAGAGGCTTCATACAATGGAAGAATGGCAAAGAAAAGGTATCTGGTGCAAGAAAAAATTGATGATGATTGATCCCATCAAAGGGGCCTGTGTCTTCTAACTCTATTTTCTCCATTCCTTGTTCCCCGTTTATGTTTAATCCAAAAGGATGATAAAGGAATTTCTATGGAATGGGGGGATTTTAATGTGAAGGGGAACCATGCAAATTTTCCTAAACCATGCCTAGGATGGAAGCCTCGAATGTGCCTCGAATGGTGAAGGTGTTCTGGTACTTATCAGATTCAGGCAATAGATCAGGAAGGGTCCGTGAAAAGGGAGCATTTGCTGGTTTAGCAGAGGAGGGGGGTCAAAGTTTAGGTTCTTGGGGGAAGGACAGAAAATTAACCAACATTTAGTTAATAAGTTTTTTTTTTTTTTCGATTAAGCAGTTTGAAGGTGGGGAACAAGTTACGTTAATCACTTGTGAAGTAAAGAATGGGAATTTGGAGAATGGCCTTGGTAATTAGTAGACAAGGATACATTCATGAGTCTTACCTAAGTCATGTATGAAAATACCATTCTTTACAGTAAGCCATTTCCCAGAACAACAACAATAACAAAAGGTGGTAGGATTTCTTTAATCTTTACTGCTTTCCAGGATCACAAGGTTTGAGTAAAGTTCAATGTTATCAAGGGACACCCAGCAAAACCAGGAAGTCAACCCAGTATGGTCAACTCTAAGGCTTATACTTATACTTTAAAAGGTAAAGAAGTATTTTCCAAACATGTTACTTCTTTACCTTTTAAAGTACAAGTATAAGCCTTAGAGCTGACCATACTGGGCCAACACCTAGGGTGCATCTTGGAAGGGTGCAGGTGAATTTTACTAAGTATAGAGTATAAAGGTTTGAACACAATAATTGAGAAAAATGCCATGAAGGCTATGTTAATCAGTTTGGTGAAAATATTTCAGACTGTATATGGAACCAGCACATTGTACCTCATGATTGCATTATTGTACACAGCTATGATTTAATAAAATAAAATAAAATAAAATAAAATAAAATAAAATAAAATAAAATAAAATAAAATAACTAAAGAAGGAGGAAGAGTAGGAGGAGGAGGGAATGAGTAGAAAGAAGAAGGAAGAAGAGAAAACAAAAATTCCCAGAAGAAGAACAAAATGCTAGCCTCATATTTCTTCTTATCAACATTTAATATCAGAGGCTGTAGAGCAACACATATAAAATAAAGAATGTGAGCTCGATTGTTTTAGCCACTCACATTTTATTTAATATATAAAACCTATAAACAGGGTTTACCATGGAAGAAATAGCTCAAAGAATCTTGTGTTACTGAGCCCTTCTTAAGGGAATTAGTGGGAATGAAGTTGGGCCAACTAAGAAATAACTGGGTTAACACTGGTAAAGTGATTGGGAATAAATATTGAATATACTTACCTATAAAACTTAGGCAAAAATAAATGTGGTAATTGAAGTGTCAGAATAAAAAAAAAAGTTACATGCCTTGATAGTGCAGTGGAATAAAAGGGGTCAAAAATTAAACAGACATAATTTTGTTTAATTTATTAAAAGTAAACATGATTAGTAACTAAAGTGATGAAGAGGGAGAAGGATGAAAAGGAAAAGAAAATGTTGTACTTTTTAATTATTATTATTAGTATAGAGTAGTTAGAGATGTACTCAAAAGAAGTACATAACTAAGGTCCTAGTCCTAATGTAAAATTATGATTATAAAAGTAATAACTCAAGAAATACACACACAACTTTAATAGAAGAAAAACAACACAAAAAAAGGCAAAGAAAAGAGAATTTATAATAAAGACTAATTTTTAAAATGTAATGCAGATACCAAAATTTGACAATTATTCCACAAAAATAATACTAAAGAACAATTTCAACTATGTATATCATTATAAAAATTCTAAATAATTTATTAGCAAATGGAATCCAGCAACAATCAAAATAAAACACACTCAAAACCACCTGGATTCAATTCCAGAAATGAAAGGATTATTCTATATTGAGACATCAAATAATATAATTTATCAGTTTGACATACTTAAGGAGAAAAATAATTATATCTAAGCCCTAAAGAGGTATTTGACAAAATTCAATATTAATTTTAGATCAAAAAATAATAAATAAGGTAAGCATAGGTTCAAGTTTTCCTAACATGATAATCTCACGTGTGATATTTGTTTAATTTTGTCTATATCTCAGCTCCAAAGTCTCATTTTACTAACTATGGAAATAGTTTTCTTATGCATAAAACACCACGAGATGGAAGATGCATATTTTTAAAAGGCCTTATTTACCAAAAAAACATTAATATACAATGTAATAAATAAAAATAAGTCTCCAAGAAATGTACAATGTATATGAAGTACATATTTAAAACCTTTGAAGGTTACCAAAAAAAGGCTTGAAAAGGGACTATGTTCTTGATAGGACACTCTACACCATAAATATATCCATTATTCTCATGTTAATTAATACATTTTTATGATCCCAATAAAACTGCTAATGGTTTTTGTTTTTGTAATTACAAAGGTAGAAAAGCTAATAAAATTAATATGAAAAATAAAATCCCAGCAAAACAAGATATCCAAAGAAAACTCTAAGACCACCAGAAGTAAGACTAAACTCAGCCATTCAACATCTGGACTTAACAGACATCTAAAGAACATTTCATCCCAACAAAACTGAATACACATTCTTCTCGTCAGCCCATGGAACATACTCCAAAATCAACCACATCCTAGCCCACAAATCTAACCTCAGCAAACTTAAAAACATAGAAATTATTCCTTGCATCTTCTCAGACCATCATGGAATAAAAGTTGAACTAAATAATAACAGAAACCTGCATACCCATACAAAAAGGATGCTGAAGGAAACATGGGTCATAGACGAGATTAAGAAGGAAATCACCAAATTTTTGGAACAAAACAACAATCAAGACACAAATTACCAGAACCTCTGGGATACTGCAAAGGCAGTCCTAAGAGGGAAATTTACAGCACTTCAAGCCTTCCTCAAGAAAACAGAAAGAGAGGAAGTTAACAACTTAATGGGACATCTCAAGCAACTGGAGAAGGAAGAACACTACACCCCCAAACCCAGCAGAAGAAAAGAAATAACCAAAATCAGAGCAGAACTAAATGAAATTGAAAACAAAAGAATTATACAACAGATCAATAAATCCAAAAGTTGGTTTTTTAAAAAGATCAATAAAATAGATAAACCTTTGGCCAACCTAACCAGGAAAAAAAAGAGTAAAATCTCTAATTTCATCAATCAGAAATGGTAATGATGAAATAACAGCAGACCCCTCAGAATTTAAAAAAATCCTTAACGAATACTACAAGAAACTCTATTCTCACAAATATGAAAATCTGAAAGAAATCGACCAATACCTGAAAGCACGCCACCTACCAAGACTTAGACAGAATGAAGTGGAAATGTTGAACAGGCCTATATCAAGTTCTGAAATAGCATCAACTATACAAAATCTCCCTAAAAAGAAAAGCCCAGGACCAGATGGCTTTATGTCAGAATTCTACTTAACATTTAAAGAAGAACTAGTACCTATACTACTAAACCTCTTCCAAAATATAGAAAAAGAAGGAATATTGCCCAACACATTCAACGAAGCAAACATCACCTTGATCCCCAAACCAGGGAAAGACCCAACAAGAAAAGAAAATTATAGACCAATATCACTAATGAATATAGATGCTAAAATACTCAATAAGATCCTAACAAACAGAATCCAACAACACATCAAAA